>JAAAKG020008309.1:8341-21218 GCA_010014905.2 Druon quercuslanigerum
ACCTGCAATTTCCTTTCGAAGCTCTTCCTCTTTACTCTGCCCACCCCTTTGGCCAAACTATACCCACTTGGAAACTTTTGCCTCTCTAACCACGTCTCTACCAGTCCCACCACATCAAATTCCTGAATATACCTCCAGAAATCCTCATCATTCTTCTTTACCCCTGCTACGTTCCAGTACATCACTTTTAACACTCCTCCACCCTGCTCCACCCCCACTCCCCTACTTTCCTTGAAAAGAATTCCCATGTACTTCCTTCAACACCTTCTTCTCCTCATCCCATACCTACATTTTCCCATTTACCTTTATTTTCCGATACCCTACCTTCGCCACTCTTCCTTCACCCCTCTCCCTCCTAGCCCTATTATTTAGCATTCACCACACATCCCTTTCATTCCTCGTCAAATCTTGATCGATGGAAACCTTCTTATCCTTTATCCTATTTTTGTTTTGCATTACCCCCAACTTTTCTTCTCAGCTCTCCGATTCCACAACGGCCAGTTCATTCTTCTCTCTCCACTCCAGCCTAACTATCCCTATCTTGCCTTTAACCCACCCTATGCTCTGTAGCAGCGCATCCACCCCCTCCCTTTTTTCTCCACTTTTGAGCCTTAATCCTCTTGTTACAATATTATTTTTCCTATCTGTCTTCTCCGTTCTCTTCATTCTCAACTCCATTGCCCTTATCCTATCCCTATCTGCTCTATCCTCCTTTTCATTCCTAAGCTCTCCTACATTCTCTTTTAACATATTTTCTACCCTATCCCAAATACGTTTCTTCTCGCCCTCCTCCCTGTCAACTACCTCTCAAGCCTTTTCCCGCCCTTTTCTTCCACACCCTAATCTCTTCTTCCATCTGCTTTATTTTATATTCTTTTTCCCTACTTACCGTCCCCAACTCCCTCCCCAATCCTTATACTTTGTCCCTCAGCTCTTTTACCTCTTTTTCCCATTTCTCATTTCTAACATTCAAATCTTCTCGCATATTTTCCATCTGCTCCATAGCCTCCCTTACTTCTGCCCTCAACCCTCTCTTTTCGCTTATCAACACCCCAAGAGCTTCCTTATCCGTTTCCCCATCCCCTATTAAGTGAGGAGGGGGGTGACCTACCTGTCCGTACGATTTTTTTTTAAAAGGACTCTCTAGCGTGCTATTCTCCGGACTCTCTTTGCTGTCTCTTTTCCTCTTCAAGAGATCCTCTCCCTCACTTGTGCTAAACGCTCTCTGCCTCGCCTTGTCACTTCCTTTGTTCCGCTTTTTCCCTTTCCCTGACGCGCCACTTGACACTGGGCCACGCACAGCTGGCCGTCGCACAGAGGGAGGAATCGGGATTTTACTGTTCATAACCCACTACAGCCAACAATTCTTGGCCAAATTTTAATGCTTTTTTTTTTTAAATGCTCCGAATGAAATTCCGCAAAACTTCATTGGATCCGATTTTCTAATTTTACTTTGTGGAGTTTATTATTTAATTAAAAGAAAAGACTTAGAGAAGTCGCTATCTATCAGAATTATTGCCGATATACTTAAGGAATATGAATATTATGTTTAAGAATCAGGTAAATTGTTATGAACAATTTATATAAACAAATATTTTCATACGGTGCTCAACCACAACAAAAAACTTTATCTTGAATAAAAATGCCTAAATATCTCGTAGAAGTAGTGTTAAGAATGGAAAATAACCATAAGTTAAGAATTGTTATTATTATAAGGATTCTAATAAACAAATTGTAATATTTTATTTCACTTTTTTCAAAGTATTATTTTTCTCATCAGCCAACTTTCAAATTAATTCTGAATTATAACAAATATCTGTAGGAAAATAAAAATGTCAAATAATTTTATTGTTGATAACAAAATTATAAACAAATTCAAAAATGTAGCGTTTTCCATCGCGAAATTTTTTTTTCTGCCCAGTCATGTTGCAGTTTTCTAACTGCATATAATTCAACAAGAAAATGTGGCAATAACTCAATATTGTTGTTATTATTAGTAATATTTTTAATAAACAGTCATCTGCAGCAAGTTTGCGTCTGAATAAGCGGTTTTTTCGTAATGATTATTTCAATGCATCTCGATAGTAGAGCCTAATTAATTAACTGTCTCAGTAATACTGAATCTAAATTATTATTAAATAATAATAAAAAATTATCACTTTTAGAAATTAAAATATAAAAGAAATACTATTTTGCAACGTTATTTTTCTATACTATTATACTCTATTAGGAAAATTGTTTCCTTTATTAAATCTCACTAGAATTATTTCTTAATTTGAATTTTTCTAATTGTTGTATGTCAAAACGACAAAAATGAGAACCTTAAGCATCCAAGAATCTGTTTTCCAGATTTTTCACTCAGAATTTCCCCGAGGTACTTTTGAGTGAAGGTCCCACGTGAAAAATTAAGGATTCTTGAGCTTCAAACGACGAGTTTGCTTACCCTCTTATAAACCCATTAGCATTGTTCGGCCTCATCTGCCGAGTGCCTGCATAGCGGTAATAACCTAAAAATTCCTCGGTAATGACATCACATGCCTGCCGCCGTGTTTTCGTTCTTCACGAAAACATTGTGGCAGAACTCAAGCACGTACGCAACTGCCCCTCTCACTCACTCTCACGTGCGCTTTCTCTCCTTCCTTCTTCATCTTCTCTCTCAACTAGCTCATCTAGCACTCCGAGTTACGGGCGGTACGAAAGTTAGAGAAATGAACAAGAATTAAAAGATTAATAAATAAAAACTATAAAATAATGCCAAGCCGATAACTCTTGTTTGTTGCGAGCGAACTACCATCTCACGGGGATTCCGCGTCACCCTTTATATTAACAAGATAATAATTGATAATCCAGAGTAGTTTCTTTTTCTTTAATATAATTACATGCCCCCCCCCCCTGGTTGAACCTTAGAAATTAATCTGGGATCCTTCTAGGTTTAAGTTAAGTGTATATAAATATAAGTAAGATATGTAGGTGCATGCATAATCCTAGGGCTCAGAGTGTTTCTTCAGTAATTAGATGACTTGAAAATCGTAATTAAGATAAGGCAGGGTAAAAGGATTGTTAGAGTTCCATCTGAAGAGTAATTGGTTTGTTTAAACAATTTTTATAAACAATAGTGAAGGAAAACTCCAACGGCCATTCTACTCGTCGTAGCTCCATAATTCTTCGTGGATAATGAAGCTACGATAAATAGTAAGTTACCGTTAAAATTTGAGATTTTTAAATTAAATATTTATATTTTTAATCTTTAACGAAAATTTTAATTTTTAGCAAATTCTCAGCTCGACGCGTGCAGACCGAGGTGCCGAAGATCCGTGGTACGTGTTTCCGCCTGTGACCGTCACAGCTCACCGGGACCGCAGACACCGGACCCTGGGGAGTTAATGCGCTTCCGTTTTAAACTACATAAATATCTTTTTCACACAAACAGAATTATTTGGTTGGCAGATTAGATGAATTTTGTCGCGAGTGAATAATTTTTTCTGTCAAGATTCTTTTTGAGACAAATGAAAATCGGCTTGATCTTAAATTTAAGAGACAATTTTATTTCTGTCAAGAGATATCACAAGAGAGTTAAAATTATTTATTATTATTTAATATCATTTTAATTCAGAATTACTAAGAAGTTACTTAATAATTAAGCACTACTATCGAGATGGATTACAATAATCATTACGAAAGAATCGCGTAAGCAGGCGCAGACTTGCTACAGCTGACTGTTATTTAAAATATTGTAACCACTTAGAAAGCTGTAACATGATGGAGCAGAAAAATTAATTTTTTTCTTTGGAAAACGCTAAATTTTTGAATTTGTTTACAATAATGTTATTAACAATAGAAGTATTTAACATTTTTATGTTCCTACAGCTATTTTTTAAAATAAAATATTACAATTTGTTTATTAGAATATTTCTAATAATAACAATTTTTAAGTTATGGTTATTTTCCATTCTTATTACTACTTCTACAAGATATTTAGGCTTTTTTAATCAATATAAAGTTTTTTGCTGTGGTTCAGCACCTTATGAAAATAATTTTTTATATAAATTGTTTATAACAATTGACCTAATTCCTTAACCTAATGTTCATATTCCTTAAGTATATCTTCAATAAAATTTCTAATTTTCACGTTGTATTTGTGTAAATAATAAATTCCACAAAGTAAAATTAGAAAATCTCACTTTCCGTATTTAGTCAAATCCTACCCAACACCTACAATGAAAATTAATTTCTGACTCACCAATTCCCCCTTACAACACTAATCACCGCCACGAATTTCAGTAATGCGTAAAAATGTAGTTTTTTTGCGTCATATTCGAGGCTCTGCGGCGAGGATGGGTGTGGGTTCAAAATCAAAGTTATTAGTATGGTTTTGTTTCGTAAACACTCCTCTTGAATCCCTAAAAAAACTTTGCACGTTTCGACGAAACCCTGGAACATGAATTCAATTTTTAGAAAATTTGCCCAAGTTAATTAAATGGGATTTTGAAGTGTCTGGTGGCACGTGTTAATATTCGAATTTCGAAAAAAAATATGGATTTTCATTCTCCGGAAATGGAAACTGGGGGGGGGGGGGCACGCAAACTAATGGACACACACCCCGCAGTCAGGACATGAAAGTGGGCATCATTTGCATCCCTCAAACTCTTTGAAACTTACGACGTATTTAACACCTATCCTGTTTGCATAGTCAAATTCCCATTCCTTGAAACCTATCTATTATATCATTGCATCAGCGACATCAATTCTTCTACCGCGGCTTATTGAAATCACCTGCATTCTAAAAATCGGCTTCATTCCGAGATCCCAGTTCATTTTTGGCAGGTGAGTAGTTAACGCGACAAAAGTTAGTCGGAATGAAAGGTGACTCGTAGACGATTAAATCTACATGTAATGTACGATAAAAGCTGATTCTCAACGGTTCATTTATTCAATAATCAACTTTTGTATAGTAACACAAATAAATCTTTACCACATTGTAGGGGGTTATTAGTGCTTTTGGAACATGTTTGTCATTAACTAAGTATATAAGTTGAGTAGCGCGATAAGACAAGAAATAAATAATAATTTAAATATTAAAAATGTTTACATTACTCGAAATTTTTATCCTTTTCAAAGTAATAGCCAAATTGATTTCATACAAATAATATGAAAACAAATTGTTTTAGGGATAAATGGGAATAATCACCGTTTCCATATTATGAGACAGCGTTTTGGAGTCATGTCCAAGGTGTCTCATGTGTCATCTCCGTGTAATGAAACTGGTAAATAAAAAAGAAAAATTATAAACTTTTCTACTTTTTGTGTTTTACTGGTATTTTTATGAATAACAAATATAAATACTTCAGGTACTCTATACTATACGTTTATAACAATACACGTTATAAGGTAAATTAGTTACAAAATGTGCACCAGATTTAAACTAACCTGTAAAGTCATCATACTCATCAGCATGCTTTAATAAAATAAAACTTGTGTTAATTATTTATAAGCTGTTTATTTAAGGTAAAGAATTAGATAATTATAATGGAAGTTACAAGGAAGAATCGAGAGAAGGAACATTCTAATTGGAGGCTCGGAGAATTACGAAAAATGTTCTAGGAAGGTACCCAGAAGTAGGTAAATGTCTGCGTATCCAGGATGTTTCGGGAAATGTTTGTAAGAAATTCAATTCATTAAATTAATCAAGTTTATATAATGCGAAAATTTTTACGAATATTTTCCGAACCTTCTGGGGGACCTTCCTGGATACACGGACATATAACTACTTCCGGGAACCTTCCGGGACCATTTTTTGAAATTCTCCGAACGTTCGATTGGAATATTCCAGGAATATTCAGAAAAATTTATGTGCTATCGATCAATGTTCAAACTCACAGTTTCAACAATAAAAATGGATTAGTCAGTCCGAAATGGCTGTCTCATTAATCGCTACACACGCTTATTATTAGAAATATCACAAAGAAATTGGTAAAACAAAAATTCCAATAAAATCTAAAACTCAAAAGCTTTCAAATAGATAATCTTACTTTTTTCATGCAAGTATGTTAATTTATCAGAACGCTCGAAAAATTAAACCGAATACACTTAATTTTTGAGGTCGCATTGCTGCTCAATTTGAACATGCTGTGAAATACAGATACTAAAATTTTTTTTTTGCATAAAAGCTTAAGGGCAATATTTGCGCCTTTTTATATTTTTATTTTCAATTTTTTAATGTAGTGTATCATAAAAACAGACATTGTTTCATAATATGGCTAGTAAGCTTATTTTGTGTTGTTCCATGCGTCCTATCAATGGATACTTTGTCGACTGCAAATTTGACCATATATTATTGCTGATTTTTGGTCATTATAACTAGCGTGAAATCTTCATCGTTTAGATTGCTATCAGGGTCGCGATGATCTTGCTGCTTATAATAAATCACGGGATTGTCTGGATCTAATTCTTGTGGCTGTTGAACTGGTAGGTTAATACTCCATGCATCGTTCTTGCGTGCTTTGTTCCGATTCAGACCACAGTCTCTTCTATTATTTTGCAGGTCGTCCTTTTCTAGAAGATGAAGCCTTGTAAATTTTACAGATTTCGATTTTACAGAATGTTATTTCATTCTCCTGGAAAAATCCGACGTTGTTGTTTATTTACTTTTGTAGTGCAACCCTTTAATTATACTTCACATATACGTGCTACTTTGCACATTATAATAATTGTAAATGTAGATTATAATTTGATCCTTACATCGGCATCGGATCTGATCATATTTTCTGCGAATCTTCCAATGAATGGAAATTTTTTACACTTTGCGACATTTTCAAGTGCACATTTTGCAAGTATCGATTAAAATTACTTTTTTAAATAATACGGTGTTGCAAAGATGACAGCTATTAGACGTGACTTTAAGAAAACTCCGCGCACAAAGAATTCTTGACAAAATATGAAGCTTTCCATGATTCAAAATATGCGTTGGGTCATCCGCCTGTGCGCAGGTGCGTGCAGCCTACTATAGCGAAGAAAACCGATGTGCGAATTTTTTCAATTGACACATAACTTCCAGTACGGGAGTTTTTGGGGTCGCTGATTGCTATACTCGTAATTCAAAAGTACGAGCTTCGAATTAATGAGCGCTCCAAAGATAAGAGCATCCCCAGTCCAAAGGACAAAGCGGAATTTTTTCTCATCCACCCCTGCTCCATTGACTATGTCCGATTCCCAAATGAAAATTTAAAAATGGCTGATAGCGCGCGAGGCGGCGACTGCAGAATTAAAGGTGGTTTTTTCAGTGGGACCTCCCTGGCTAAGCGTATAAGTAGTTAAATTATTTAAATTGTTTGTTTAAAGTGGCGAACATATTTTCCACTTTTTTAATTACTTTTAATCCGATCAGTAGACACACTTTCTCATGGTTATTTTTAATTCCGTAGTTACATGCTGTGTTTTCGGTTAATTTAATTCCTTCTATTCTATGTACAAAATATGTGCACTCACACAGATTCTATCCCTCCGTGCGCAACATAAGTTTGAAAATTTCAGTTCTTTTGTCAATGTACGCGCACAAAATATGTGCACATAAATAGTTTCTATTCGTTTTTTTTTTTAAATATAACTTTGGAAATTTAAATTATTTTGTCTTTCATAACGGTGGAGCCATTTTGATTATAATATTTTATATTGTTTAAACAAACTAAAGATTTAATAAAATAATAAATAGAATTACTACAAATTACATCTATTACAATAATTATTTTATATTTATAACTTATTGATTAAATGGACTAGGCTTTGCGTCTTTAAAGTGACATTATTCTATTTCTTTCCATTCTTTCTTTTGCATTCCTTTATTGTTTAATTGGCCTCAATACGCTTTCATTACATTTTTCTAAGTTGATTAAAA
Organism: Druon quercuslanigerum; assembly: GCA_010014905.2. Taxonomy (NCBI): domain Eukaryota; kingdom Metazoa; phylum Arthropoda; class Insecta; order Hymenoptera; family Cynipidae; genus Druon; species Druon quercuslanigerum. Next base: position 16,233 of record JAAAKG020008309.1, read on the forward strand.
AGAATAAATGTTGCATTTTTTCTACTCTTTGGCTGAACTTTCGATGGAAGAAAATTCGCGCTTTAATGGGATTTCAGATTCTGAATTTTTCTGAATTCTTCAAAGGGTGGAAGAGTTTGCTGTATGGTTAATTGTGAAAATACATAAAAAATGCTCCACCTGGAACGCAATTCTATCGTTTTCCGGGTGGAAAACATAAAATACTGTGCCGTAAAGTATGGATTGGAACAGTTAGAAGAGAGAAGTAAGTGAAATTTTGTAGACATATATATTACTGATAAATAAATATTGAATGTGTTACGAAAAATATGAAAAGAAAAATGTTTTATAAATAAACAGGCAGGTTGAATATAGAAATGTTACTAACAACATATTTGTATTTTTCTAGAATGCAGAAATCTAACTGTGTAGTTTATAAGTATTATTATAAAAAATCTAGTAATTGGTAATGAAATAAAATTTATAAATGATGAAATCATCCAACAACTTCGTTGATACTAAGTGTAAAGGACAGTTTTTCAGGCTTGGGCTGCGTTTTCGCGGGGCAAAATTTCTAAAGTCGAAAATGAATTTTTAAACTACTGATTTTACAACAACCGAAATTGAGAACAAAATGTAATTTAGACCATCATAATTTAAATTCCGAAGTTTTAACGTGTAAGAAAGGGCACATTAAGAAATTAGAATAATAATTGGGAATTTCTCATAATTTCCATAAGTCCCGCAGTATTATTTCGATGAGTTCTACGAAGAAAAGGCTATCTTCACGTTACCGTTAAGAATTAGGCTAACTTTATTTAGCTAAGTTTTCAGGAGGAATAAATAACCTATTTTTTTTCGAAACATTTCCTACAAATTTAAAACTCCAGTATTTTTTATTACAGTTTGTAATGTAATTTAGGCTCCTATAACTTTTACAACAAGCAATTTCAAAAGATTTTTATTTCTTTTAACACTTCTACATGTTTACTAAATTCCATAAAAAGTTAGCCTAAAGGAAACCTAACATCGCATACTTCAGTTATTTGCAGTGATATGTATTTGTAAAATTGTTAAATTACTTACAATGAAATCTTGCAGTCCGGATGGATCACCTTGACTGCCAACAAATAACACCAGAATTTGCAGTGGACAGTTTTTGGGAAATAAAAAATCAGCACATCCTCTTAATCTGAGCTAAAATCCCACCATTTTTCCCAGCATTTATCATAAATGCTATAGCAAGGTTCGTGTCTTTGTTTAATATATAACACATTGAAATCATTGTTATGGAACATCGCATAATATATAGGTTGAAAAATGTTACGCTTTAATGTAATTCTATAATTTATATTTTGTAGATTTGAGAGATCAGTGCAAATGACTAAAATGGAAGTACCACAAGCGACGTGTTCCAAAACGGACCAGGAAAAAAATGTATACTTCGGGAAGAATTCATTGAGTGCTTAATTAATAAAATTGTATATGTACACGTCGCGGTGAAAGTGGATGCCAGTACTCAAGCGGATTTCTTGGAAAAAGTTCAAACTGAGTCTGTACTACTAGTGTACGTTAGGCATAATAATATTGATACTTGGGATGCAGAAGTGCAGACTTCAAATTCTCTTTCGAGAGAAAAAGGAAAACTTATTTGTGAACAACTAGAACTGGAAGAAAGAATTGTCGATGAAAAAACAAAATGAATTAAAGAAAAAAAGTTGGAAGAGAAACGAGTCCACATAATGGATTTTGTGGAGTATCGTCTATCTCTTCTGATCAACAAATGTTGGATTTAGTAGAAGTTACACTAGAAACGTTTAAATTCTTGTTAAATACGCTACCATAATTTGAAAGAGGAAAAGTTCCGCAACGAAATCGTCTTCTGATATTTTTAATGACGATAAAATGCGGTCTTACGTTTTCAGCGTTAAGCGTTCTTTCTTATTCTGATAGAACAACTGTGACCAGAATTTTTTACTACATTCTACAATGTTTAGTACACGTATGCAGAAACTGTGTCTTTTGGCCACAAGTTTTTATTCAAAACTATAGAAATTGTCGAGTAATCATAGATTACACCGAAATCAAAGTGGAAAACCCACCTAAGGTGGAATATAGAGTGCAATTTTATTTAAACTACAAAAAAGGATTTTCAATTACAGTTCTTGTTGGTTGTACACCTAGCGGATGCATTTCCTTTTTTCAAGATGTATGGGAGGACGCACAAGTGAAACTCAAATTACTTGTAAATGTGGTCTTCTGTAGTTCCTGGAACTCGGGGATATAATTTTAGCACACTGTAAAAAATTTCGGGAATTTTACCTACTTTATAGTCAGGGTGCGACATGTCCGCTCTCTCGAATCAGAAATGGTGCGTCTAGTGTTTAAAAGATCAGTCGACGTGAAGCTAAGTATACATTGCGACGATATCTTATTTATGTGTTATCTGTTAGTTTACGTAATTCCTCCTACGTAATTTTTTAACAAGAACAACTGCAACATTTTCGGAAATATTGCATACAAATTAAAAATTAATATTCATAAACCGAAAACGTTTAACGTGCTCAAAATGTTAATAGAAAATAAGTCTTGTTTTTCAATAGAACCTCCAAATCCAAAAACACTTTTTGAAACTTTTATAGAAAATAAAATTTGAAAGTAAAAACGGAATAATGAAAAACGTTTCAACTGAGTAATTTTTTATTGTAAGCATTTCAATAAAACTTTGTTGAACGGTTAAAAAAACGTTAAGCATTTAATAATTGAAAATAAAATCTAAAAGGTAAAACTTATAATTTCTAATAAATTTCCATGTTCAACCATTAAAATTGGAAATATTAAATACTTTTAAAATTCTGTAATTTCGAATTGAAAACACATTGATTTCAATTGGCCCGTTTTCTTTTTTTCCCCGCAAGTAGGAAGTGTATACATTGATTCGGCAAGTATTTGATTAATTATTATATGCAATAAAAAGTAATAATCCTGTAGTAATGGATTTATTATACATTCTTTGAAATGTGACGGTTAAATAATCAATACTCTTCAGATTTTTAAAATTTTGACATTCAATTCTAGATCACTTTTCTGATTACACCAAAAGTCCCATTTCTGTCCACTTTTGGGGGTTGCCTTGTGACGGAAATCGGACAGTCGAAACGTAAACAGTCAGGACAATACATACGAGGTGTGACAATGTAGTAATGAGACTAATTCCATAAAAACCGTATCTTTCAAAATTATTCTACATATCTGCCATCCCCTTCAAAGTAGTCCCCTTGGGCAGCTATACAACGATTCCATCGCATTTCCACGCTTCGTAACATTTCTGGAACGTTTCGACTGGTATGTCCGCGTTTACCCTCGTCACGGCCGCTTGGATGGCCGTAATCGACTCAAAATGGGTTCCTTTGACCACCGATTTTGTTCTAGGGAATAGAAAAAAGTCACAGGGTGACATCGGGCAAATAAGGCGGCTGTTGCATCACGGCGATCCTTTTAGAGGCCAAATACTGAGACACGCTGAGAGCGATGTGGCACGGCGCGTTGACGTGATGAAGGATAGAGTTACGAGCGATGTTTGCCCCGATGAAACAAATTTTTTGTGGACGATTCCACGGCTATCAAAAAAGGTAATGATCATCGTTTTCACCTTCGACTTTCTCACGCGAGCTTCTTTCGGGCGAAGGGCATGCGGCGACAACCATTGTGAGCTTTGGCGTTTGGTTTCTGGGTCTTATTGGAAAAACCAGCTCTCATCGCCTGTAATAACTCGATTAAGTAGCGTGGAATCTTTCTCCACTTGTTCCAAACAGTCTTCTGCGACGGTCATTCGATGCTGCTTTTGCTTCTCAGAAAGGTTCTTTGGAAACATCTTCGCGCACAACTTTTTCATCCCAAAATCGTCGATTAAAATATGTCTGACTGTTTCACGGTTCATACCCAGTTCCGAGGCCAACATTCCAACTGTTAAACGCCGATCTTTACGGATTAGGGCACGCACACGCTGCGCATGTGCGTCAGTCCGCACCTCGACTGGTCTCCCGCTCCGCGCCTCGTCTTCCACGCTTTCACGCCCCTCCTTAAACTCTTTACGCCATTGAAACACCTGGGCACGACTAAGAGCACCATCACCATGCACTTTTACAATTTTAGCGTACGTTTCCGAAGCTGTTTCGCCCAACCTGGCGCAAAATTTTATCGCGACACGTTGCTCTAGATTTCTTTTCTCATGACGAGCACCACCAACACACGTCTACTCAACACGACACAGCAGGCGAGCTAAACAAGCTAAAGCGATTGTAAATATATCAATGGGGAGGGGAAGGATGCCGGAGAAGGGGCAGGGAATTTTAAGTTCGCAGGTTTACCAAGAGCGCGGCAATAAAATCAGTGTCATTACTTGTCACACCTGGTACAAAGCATGTAGATTGTAAATACAGTGGCGACCCATTATTGACACTGTAAAATGGCTGAGAAACTGAGTGGCCAGCGTTAGTATCATTTCCATGAACATATCAATTTTTTGATCATATTAATATTTCACATAATAAAAATGAAAATAGGACGTTTTTATATTTAAAACAAAGAGCTAACCCTAATTTTTGTTTTTAGAGTTTTTTCAGAAAATATGTAAATACAAAATTTATAACTGATTTAAAATTTAACATTAATGGGATATATTACAATAAATCTAAAACTAATACAAAACCTGATTTAATTTTTGTGTACGATTACGAAAAGAAAAAAAATTGTCTATTTTCTTACACGTATTTGAGTAGCACTAATCAGCAAGACTGGATTGAAATCCCGGCGCTCGAGCTGTAACGCCATGATCCAAAAAACCATGGTCTCGCCACGCGCAACTAAAAAAAGTCAACCAATCAAATGGCCCGTAGGGATTCGTACAGCGTCCTCCATTTTTAAAGGAACGTGAAGCGGGAAGCATAAGCGTGTTCAACGCTGCATGTGCGAATTCAGCAAAAACTCGGTAAGAGTCTTATAAAG
>JAAAKG020008331.1:0-22851 GCA_010014905.2 Druon quercuslanigerum
ATCTAAACCTTCCAATCAATATTAGCAGTCTAAACTCTTGAGTCTGGAATAAGTAGTTAAGGCTCTTCAATGTGGTGCTTGCAAATGTAAGCCTTCCATTACCGGGTAAGAAATCTAAGCCTTCCAATCTATATTAGCAGTCTAAACTCTTGAATCTGGGGTTAGTAGTTAAGGCTCTTCAATGTAGTGTTTGCAAATGTAAGCCTTCCACTCTGTGTTCGCAGCCTAAACTTTCCAATCTAAAATCAGCAGTTTGAACTGATGGATCAGGGGTTAGAATTTTAAAATATACAATGTGGAATTAACAGTATACGAGTTAAAATCTGGGTTAGCTTTCTACATTCTCCAATCTGGCGTTAAGAGTCAGTCATCTTCAATCTAGGGTTAGAAGTCTGCTATCTCCATTTTGTGGTCAGTAGTAAAAACATTTCAATCTGGCTCAGAAGTCTAAACTCTTTAATTAGGAGTTATCATCCTAAATCTTTCAGTGTGGGGTTAGAATTTCGAAATCTCGTGGGGTTAGAAGTATAAACTTTTAAATCTGGCGTTTTAAGTCTGCAATCTCCAATGTAGTGTTAGCAATATAAACATTCATATCTGGGCTAAAAGTCTGAACTCTCCAATCTGGGGTTAGGAGTCTAAAATCTTTAATCTGAGGATTGTTAAAATCCCTTCAGATCCTATGAAATATGTTTATGCAAAGCCATCGAAATAATTTAAAACTGCCAATACAGGGAGTTACGAAACCTTAAAGCAGTTTTGAAGACCATCTTGAAGAAATGTGGTTAAGCTAGGGATCGGGCAATAATTAACAAATAATAATTAATAAAATTTTAAAATAAAATAAATCAATGAAATAAGAATTCAGAATTTTATTTTTAATCATCATTTACAAAATATCCATAATCAAATGTCTCACAGTGCTGTCTTCTGTCTGCTACTACTACTAGCCCCACGTGGATAAGTTTTTGCATCTTGAATTTCCTTTTCAGTAATTCTTATTATTTGAGACCGTGGTGCAGAAGCTCCAACAATTTCTCCACGCTTATTCTTGTGAATTAAAAATTGTATGCCATTCGCAGTAGCAACATACGTTTTTAGGTGAGAACATCCTTTTCCTAAGTCTGGGTATTTATTTCCACCTAATTTGAAGACGTTGACGAGACGTCTATACTCATCTCGTTCAAACATAAACTTTAAATTTGTACCTCTGATATTAATTTGAAAACATTCATCGTATTCCCCCTTCTTATCAGGAATTGCCTGAACATCGTTATTTAATGATCGGCTTGTACAGCGCCCACCTTGAAGAGAATCTTTTTCTATGTGAAAATCTTTTTCATCCACATACATTATGAGTGTTGGGCGTGGGTCAGAACTTGCGACAGGTGCTTTCCTTTTAGGGCCTTGTGCATCATTTAATGCTAAAAAAATAGAGATGCTAATTTGTTACTAAATTGGAAGAATTCGCTCTATGCTGTACTCTCAATCTAACATTAGTTTTCTAAAGTTTCAATTCTGGGGAAACCAGTCTAAGCTCTTCAGTCAGGGGTTAGAAGTCTAAACTCTCAAATCAAGGATTAGCAATCTAAACTCTTTAATATGCGTGCGGCAGTCTAATCTCTTTGATCTGGGGTTAGCAGTCTAAACTCTGCAATATGGAATTTGCCAACTAAACTCTCGAATACGCGGTTAGCAGTATAAACACTTTAATCAAAGGTTAGCAGTCTAAGTTCTTTCAGCTAGGATTAGCAGGCTAAACTCTTCAATCTGAGATTAGCAGTCTTAACTCTACAATATGGGGTTAGCAAAAAAAATTCTTCAATCTGGAGTTTGAAGTCTAAAATTGTCAATTTGGGATTAGAACTATAAACTCTCAAAAGTAGGGTCAGCACTTGAAACTTTTCAATTTAGGGTTAGCAGTCTAAGCTATTCAATCTGGTGATGCAGTTTAAACTCTTCAATATGGGTTAATCAGTCTAAACTTTCCAGTCTGGGTTATCAATCTAAGCTCTCAAACCTGTGGTTCGCAGTTTAAGCTCTCTAATCTGGGGTTGGAAGTAAAACTCTCCAATATTAGGTTAGCAGTCTAAACTCGTTAATATGCGTTAGGGGTCATTCACAAAGTACGTGATAAGTTTAGGGGGTCAGAAGTCCCTGAAAAATGTATCACGTATTTTGTGAATGGCTCCTTATAAGCTTGAACAATCCAATCTGGGATTAGCAATTTAAGCTATTCTATATGAGGTAATAGTCCTAATACTTCAATTTAGGGTTAGCAGTTTAAATTCACTCATCTGATGTTGTTAGGAGTCTAAAATCTTGGATTAGAACCCTAAACCCTTTAATCTGGGATTAGACGTCTAAACTCTTAAATCTAGGATCAGCAGTCTAAACTCTTCAATGAGGAGTTAGCAATTTGAGAGTTTAGACTGCTAATCCTAGACTAGTGAGTACAGCATAGGGGTACCGAATTTTCAACTTCACCCTCGATGGACATGAGTTCGATTCCTACTGGAGGTGGATTTTTCATCGAATTTTATTATTTCAGGTTCATCAAGATTTTAAATTATCTGGTTTGTTTGAACAAATTTGTATAATAATAAAAAATGGTAATTATAATTTAACTTGAAAAAACTGTCGCCAGTGAAATTTACTTGGTACAATTAATCTTTTTTTCAGAAGCCTATAGTTATAAGTACATATTAAAAAAGAAATTCACGCCGGAACTCTAGTTGTAAACGACGCCGGAAACGACGTCGTAATCGGTCACAAATTCCGATCTTGTGTCCGGCGTCGTTTACCGTGTCGTTTCCGACGTCCTTTACAGTGTCGTTTCCGACCTCGTTTCCTGCGTCGTTTTCGGCGTCGTTACCTATGTGGTATCCTACGTCGGATTTTTCGATAGGGTAGAGTTAACATTTAAACAAAGAAATATTTAAATTTAAAATAAAAAGCATTTGAATATAACCAAAAAATACGATTTTTTACAAAATAAGTTGCTTTTAACTAAATAGTTACATTGTTTTACTACCAACGATCAATTTTCAACTAAAAATGAAGTACTTGAGATTGCATTTTAGAAACTTAATTTTTTACTAAAACAAAAACGAATTTTTAATCAAATCCTCAATTAAAAATTTAATAGTAAAATTATCAGCAAAAAACGATACATTTTTAGTTTGATTTTCAACTGAAAAGAAAAATTGTCAACAAAAATAAAATATTAAAATTTAAAAAAAAAAAAATTTCAATCTAAATTTTTTCAACAGAATATTTTAATTTTTTAAGTTAAATTTTCATTAGCCAAAAAAACAAATTGTTCACAAAAAAAGTTTAATTTTAAACTAAGGATATGAATATGCAACTGATAAAATGAATGTTTAACAATCAAACAAAAAAATTTTTTTTACAATGTTTCAAAAATTTTATCCAAGAAATTGATTCATTGATCTTGACTTATAATTTTCCACAAGATGGGACAAATTATTAACAAATTAAATCAATTTATTTTCAATAAAAAAAATTGTAATACTAATCAAATTTAAAACAAAAGAGAAATTAGTACGAAAGATTTTTAACAAAAAGAATTATTTAAAATTTAAACCTACCCACAGAAATAAACAAAGCCGAGAACCTGATGATATTGCAAATAAGAATCTTCATATTTTCCTGATAGATTTCTTGTAGAATGACTGACAGATTTGGAATTATTTCGCTCTTAAAACTAAGTTCAAATTGATCAAATCTTCTAACATTTGTTGACTGCGTTTCAAACGAAATTAAATCTTTTAAAACGGAGAAAAATGAGACCATTCTAAAAACATGGATCAGAGGACCTTGGATAGATTTGCTATCTGATACGATATGATCTGCTTCATTCTGAATTTTAAGTAACCGAAAGAAGCTATTTGCTTGATTTTTGTAGACCAAAAAAATCCTTTAAAATTACCCAAATTTAAACACCTTGTGACTAATAGTTAATAAGATAATAATTTGTTAATTAACCCTAGCGTAGATCGAGGAAAGCGTTGATAAATTTTCATTGTCCTACAAAATATATCTAGAAATTCTTCTTACTTAAAATATTTGGATGGGCAAGGTCGTTTTGTTCGATTGTTGTTTTTCATTAAGAGATAGCTAAAAAGTTAATAGAATTTGATTTGTAGAGCATGAAAAATCCTTTGGAATAACCTTTACAGGAACCTTCTGCGATGAATAGTTTACAAGATATTAATTTGTTAATTAAGCTCAAATGAAAAATAAAACAATTTTTAACACGTTTTCTTCGATTGTTGATTTCTGTTACGACATAGGTAAAAATTTCATTAAACCTAATTCGTAGAATATAAAGAAACCTTTCAAATGATTCTTGCTTGAACGCTTTGCGACCAATTGTTGACAAGATAATAATTTGTTACTTAAGTGCAGCTTATTTCTAAAGAATCGTACGCTAAAAGTCTCGTCATAGAAATGTTCTTATCTTTACCGATCGCTGACTTCTATTTATTTTTATATGTCCACGTATCTCATTTCCTTGAAATCGGCTCTAATTTTCCATTATTTATACGCTGTTGCTAAAACCTGTTATTACTTCTCATTTCTTCTCCATTTTCTATATTTATTTCCCCTAATTTCTCTTAGTTTCACTGCCCTCAATTGCCCTGACTCTCCCTAGTTTTACACCTTTTATTTCCTTTACTTCTCCTACTTCTCTTACATCCACCCGTTTTATTTATTCGAATTTCTTCTTTCCTTATTTCTCCCATTCTTCCTAATTCTCCTCTCCTTAATTCGCCTTAATTTCTTTACTTTGCGTCCTCTAATTGTTTCCTATTTCCCTGCTTTAAATTCTATTAATTTGCCTCATTTCCCATACTTCCTTATTATTTCCGCTACTTCTTGTACTTTTGTTTGCCCTTAATTCTTCTACTTTCACAAATCTTACATTTTCTCATTTTCCCGATTTTTTCTGCCTTTTTTTTCTTAGCTTCATTTTCCTATATTCTATCCTTTAAATTATTCTTATGTCCTCTACTTTCATTCCATCACTTCCTTTGTTTACCACTCCTCAATTCACCTAATTCCCTGCCACCCTCAATCCCCATACACCATCTTCTCTTATTTTCCCTGGTTTACCATATTATCGCTTACACCACAACTTCGACAATCTTCCCTCCCATTTACCTCATATCTTCTCCTTGATTTTCTCTAATTTCTCTTTAATTATAGTTTCTTTTTCACACTTACTTCCCATACTTCCACTTTTCTCATGTTGTCTTATTTCTTTTAATTCCCCTTCCCTCATTCTCGATGCTTCTCCATTCTTATTTCCCCTCACACCACCCTCATTTTACTTATTTTCTATAGCTTGCTTCTTCACATTTCCCGTAATTCCACCTATTTTCTGCTGGACCCGCTTTTCTTATAATCCCTAATTTTCACATTATATACCATACTATTGTCCCCTTAGTTCCTATACTCTGCGGTCTCCTTTTGATCTACCCTATCGCGCATTACTCCCTTTTTTCCCTAAATTATGCGACATCCTCATCTATTATTTCCTCTTACCTTCTCGACTTGCACACCTAGAATTTTACGAAACTTTCTCTTTTTTATTTCTCCAACTTTCCTTTTTATTACTTTCTTATTTCCCTCATTTTCTATCCCCTAAATTTTCCTCATTTATCCCACCTGTCCCCTTACTTTCACTACCTCCTTTATCTCTCTTCATTTATCTCTCCTATTTCACCTTCCCTATTTAAATTCATTGTCTTACTTTCGCTTTCCGAATTTCCTTGAAATTGGCTTCACTCATTTTCCTGATATCCTCTATCTCATTTTTCCTCATTTTCTCTGCTTCAACACCTCTTATCACCGCTCAATTCCCCTGTCTCTTATTTTCTTATTTTTCCTCACTTTTCCTCAATACAATTCCTCTCCTTACTCACCTTATTTTCCCTCACTACCTCTAATTCATGTCTCCTCATTCCTCCTTGTTTTCCCTGACTTATTTTCTCTAATTCCCCTTGCCTCATTTTTCCTGCTTCACCTTCGTTATTGTTCCTCACTCTCCGTTCATCCTTTCTACTTATATGACCATTATTTTCCCTAGTTCCGCTCTCCTCATTTTCTCCACAACCGCACATCTTATTTTCTCTCGCTTCTCTTCTCTTTCATACCTTGCCTCATTTCTTCTACTTCTCCTACCTTGTTAGTTTACCTTCCGTTATTTCACCTACTTCCTCGCCACCCAGAATTTGCGCTACAGTACCTTCTGTTATTTCCCCTCACCTCCCATACATCATCCTTCTTCACATTCCTGACATCCTTTTCCCTTATTTTCCTGATATCTTTTAATTCATTTTCCCTAGTTTCTCCTATATTTGTATTGCCTTTCCTCACTCACTTCCTCAACTTACTCTTTTCTTATTTCCTTTTTCATTTTGGACATTTCTCCTTTTTCATTTCTTTTTACTTTATCATAATTTCATTATAGTTTCCATACTTTTGCTGTTTACATTTTCCCTAATTTCCACTAATTTTTCTAGATTTGCTGCTCTTGTAATCCCTTATTTACTCACAGTTTTCTTACTTATGTATCTCTAATTTCCTTTAATTCCCCTAATTTCTCTTCTTATATATCCTATTATATCTTCTATTACTTCTCCCCTTATTTCCCCCACTCTTGGGCCTTTCTTTTCCGTACGCTATCTCTCATTACCCCTCTTTTTTCGAACCTCTAAAATTTCCTTAACCATTACATCCCCTCACATTCTATACTTTCGCACCTATAATTTTTCCTCAGTACCTCTTCTCTCATTTCTCTTACACTTCCACGAGTTCATCTTTTATGATCAATATTTCCCTGCTTCCGTTACCTTCCCTATTTCACTGATTCTTCATTTTTATTTATTTTTATACTTAAACGTACCTATTTTTCTTGAAATAACTTCCCACATTTTCCTGACATCTTCTATGTCATTTTCTTTCAGTTTCTATAATTTATATGCTGTTTCCACACCTGTTACTACTATTCATTTCTTCACCATCTTCTACATTTATTTCCCCTGATTTCTCTTAGTTTCGCTCCCCTCAATTGCTCTAACTCTCGCTAATTTTACACCTTTTAATTCCTTTACTTCTCCTACTTCTCTTACATCACGCTCCTCTTATAATCCCTAATTTTCTTATTATATACCCTACTATTCCTCCCCTTAGTTCTTATACTCTGAGGCCTTATTTTGCTCTACCCTATCCCGCATTACTCCTCTTTTTTCTTAACTTATCCGAAATCCTCATCTATTATTTCCTCCTACCTTCTCGACTTGCACACCTCGAGTTTTACGTAACTTTATTTGTTTATTTCTCCAACTTTACTTTTTCTTACTTTCTTATTTCCTTTATTTTTTAACCTATAGGTTCTCCTCATTTTTCCTACTACCCCTCCTTACTTCCACTACTTCAGATCTTAGATTACCTATTTCCCCTCTTCCTTAATCTCTTCTATTTCACCATTCATTTGTATACTTTCGCTTTCCGAATTTCCTTAAAATCTGCTTCCCTCATTTTCCTGACATACTTTATCTCATTTTTCCTCATTTCCTCCTGCTTCTACAGCTCTCATCGCCGCTTAATTCCCCTGTCCCTTCTCTTCTCATTATTCCTCACTTTTCCTAGTTGTGCTCGCTTCGTTTTCTCTTACTCTACCTCGTTTTACATCTCTTATTTCCTTTGCTTCCTCTATTTCTGTCAGCGCTACACATCTAATTTGTTTTTCTTTTTCCCCTTTATTATTTATCTCATTTCCCCTACTTCCTCTTTTACTTCCTACAAAAATTCAATTAATTTCTAACGAAGTTGTTAAACTTTTGAACAAAGAGATTACATTTGTAACAAAATATTTTCATTCACACCAAAATAATTATATTTGCACTGAATAAAAGACATTTCAACTAAACTAATAGATGAATTCCGAACCAAAAATCTAATAGCAACGTAGTTTATGGATGGCCTCTATGGAAAAATCTGGAATTTTCTTTTAAACTGCTTCTAATTCCGCATTATGTGACCATGGCCATAGTCCATAAAATCTGGTCTAGGGAGTCGGTCCATTCCATTCTATTGTTTTGCTGCAAAGATCTTATATGACAATTGTTTAACCCTGAATGCCCTAAGTCGAAAAATGTTGACCATTTATAAGATTAAATTTCAAAACTCAGAAAGCCGGTAAGGCCTCAAAATTTATTATTTAAAATTAATTTCACAATTTTTATGAGGTGTACAACTCAAAAATATTTATTATTCATCGTGTCTTTGGGTCTGTCCACTGTTTGATCTTTTACGCTGAACCACTTGAAATACTGATGAAGGTGCAGGCTGAAGTTTACCGACTTGAGGTACTGGAATTTGGTTGCTTAAGCGTGGAGCGGAAGCTCCAACTATACCTCCATGTTCCTTATGCAATAAAAATTGTTTACCAAGTAGAGTGGCAACATGTGTTCTGATACGAGTCATGCTGTTCGGAGTTTTATTTATTGGTACCCTCTCAACATGGAGTACGCGACCTTGATCATCTTCTTTAAAAATAAATTGTTTGTTTCCTCCGACAATAATTTGATATTCGAGTTGATTGTAAGGATCTGCAGTGTGACGAACTTGATTAAATAAACGGTAAGGTTCCTTCTTGTATATGTATGAATTTTCTTCAACGTGTAATTGATCATCAGATAAAAACAGCGTAGTTGGGACGTCATTAATGTGGTAATTGGGTGATCGTGAAGTACTGCTACCTCCGTTTAATTCTGTCAAAAGAAAAGAAAAATGTATGAAGATGTGGAAGATAAAATTTTAATTCACTGCAAGTTTCCCTATTACTGCGGGTGTCCCTATTACTTCTTGTGTCCCTATTACTTCAGGTGACCGTATTACTTCAGGTCTCCTAACTACTGGGGTGTCTTATTTACTGCTGGTGTCCCTAATAACTTCGGGTGTCCCTATTACTTTAGGTGACCGTATTACTTCAGGTCTCCCAATTAAGGGGGGTCTTAATTACTGCAAGTGACCCTATCACTTCTTGTATTATTATTACTTCAGGTGTCCCTATTACTTCAGGTATCCATATTACTGCAGTTCCCCCAATTACTGCGGGTGTTCCTATTACTGCTAGTGTCTCTATAACTTCAAGTGTCCCTATTACTTTAGGTGTCCTTATTACTGCAGTTCTCCCAATTAATAAGGTGCCTTAATTTACTGCGAGTGTCCCTATAACTTCGGGTATCCCTATTACTACCAGTGAACCTATTACTTCAGGTGTCTGTATTACTTCAGTTCTCGCAATTACTGCGGGTGTCCCTATAACTGTAGATGTCCGTATTACTGCAGTTCTGCCAATTACTGGGGTATCCCAATGACTGCGGGTGTCCCTATTACTTCGGGTGTCACTATTACTAAAAGTGAACCTATTACTTTAGGTGTCTGTATTACTTCAGTTCTCCCAATTACTGGGGTGTCTTAATTACTGCGGGTTTCCCTATTACTACCGGTGAACATATTACTTCAGGTGTCTGTATTACTTCAGTTATCCCAAAAACTGGGGTGTCTTAATTACTGCGGCTGTCCTTATTACTTCGGGTGTCTATATTGCTTCAGATATCCCCATTACCGCAGGTGTCCTAATTACTGGGGTGTCCTAATTACTGCGGATGAGACTCTATTACTTTTTGTGTCATTATTACTTTGGGTGTCTCTATTATTTCAGGTGTCCATATTAATGCATTTCTCCAACTACTAGGGTGTCCTTATTACTGAAAGTGTCCCTATTACATCTTGTGTCCCTATTAATTCGGGTGTCCCTATTACTTTAGGAGTCCGTAATACTGCATTTCTCGCAACTACTGAGGTGTCTTAATTACTGCGGGTGTCCCTATTACTGCTGGAGCCCTATTACTGCTAGTGTCCCTATAACTTCGAAGTTCCCTGTTAGTTCGAGTGTCCCTATTACTTTAGGTGTCCTTATTACTGGAGCTCTCCCAATTACTGCGGGTGTCCCTATTACTTTAGTGTTCTTTATTACTGCAGTTATACTAACTACTAAGTTGCCCTAATTAATGCGAGTGTCCCTATTACTTTAGGGGTCCGTATAAATGCATTTCTACCAAATACTGGGGTGTCTTAAGTACTGCGGGTGTCCCTATCACTTTGGGGGTCCATATTACTTTAGATATCAAAATTACTGTAGGGGTCCCAATTACAATTGTAACATAGGGAAAAAATGTCAAGGTGAATAGAAAAATTTTTTATGCCATATTATTGAAAATTGATAAATAAAAGTTGGAAAAGCAGTACATAGCAAATTTATATTTCTTCCCCTACTCCCCTTAAGTTCCTCCAACTGCGCCCTTTAACTTTTTTTCCCACTTCCATCCTCCTCTACTCTATTCTCCTCTACCCCCTTTTCTCGCATCCACAGCTAAGACTTTTCTTCCTCACTTCCTTTCCTTACCATCATTTCCACTCACATCATTCCATTTTCTATTTTCTGTCCACTTTTCCTACATCTCATTTCCTAATTTTCTCTCGTTTCCTTAGTTAACCTCATCTTACTTTCGTTTACGCTCCCTGTATTCAATCCTCTCACTTCTACTACTATCGCCTTCTTATCCTTATTTCTCAAATTTTATCTACCCATATTATTTCTTTTCGTTTCTCCTACACCTCCTCACGCACTTTTGACTCTTCCTACTTTTATTTTTCTCGTCATTCTTTACTTCCCTTATTATTCTTATTTTCTCCCAGTTACATTTATTTTTCCTTCCTAATTTTTTTCTTATATAATTACTTCCCCTACACGACCATCATCGCTATGCCTATTTTTTACTAATTTTCATTTCCTTATTATTATCCACTTCCATTACTTCCCATTACCTAATTTTATCTCATTTTTCTACTATTATTGTGGGTTTCTGGCCGGACCTGCAAAACCCTAAAAACTACCTATCATTCTATTTGCTTATTAGAAGAAGAAAAAAATAGTTATAGTGCAGAAACTATAGTATCGGCCGGGTTTCCGTCCATTTTATTTGTTTCGCAGAAGACGAGTTGGGCATGGGGAGTAGGGAAAATAAAGGAAAGTGATGAGAGAAAAAGATGAAGTAGTGAGGAAAAATAAGGTAAAAGGAACTAGGAAGCCGACAGAGGAAATGAAAAAGAGAATGTCAGGGAACAGGGGGTAAATAAGGGAACGTGGAGTAGGGGAAATCAAGAGAGATTAAGTGTTAGGAAATAGGGTGAAGTTGGGCAAATAAGGAAAAAGGAAATAAATTCAATTATAAGATGACAAAAGTATAGGAAGTGACGGGAAATAAAAAGAAAAAGTAGAGGGAATGATAGTGTAAATTAGAGGAAAATATGAGAGGAAAAGATAAGAAAGTGAGAGAATTGCGGTAGGTAAAGTAGGTAAAATGATGGGGAATGAAAAAAGTTTAATCGGGTAAGTAAAGGAAAATAAGGGGATGGAAAGAGGAGGACATGAGGGTAGGAGAAGTATGTGAATTGGAGAAAATAAAAAGAAGCGAAAATAAGGGCAGTGGAAATAGGAGAAGTGGCAGAAAACTTTATGGAAAATGAGGTTGGGGGAAGTAGAAGTGTAGGTGCGAAAAGGGTAAATGAAGACAGTTTAATTGGGTTATTGTAGGAAAATTAGGGGATGGCAAGGACAGAAAGTGAGTTTTGGGAATTCAAGCAGGTATGTACGCCAGGGGTAATATGAGAAAAGGGAATAGGAGAAATTGCAAGAAATCAGGAGAAGTAAGGGGAAATTAGGGGATATGATCAGGGGTTAATTAGCTGACTGAAGGAAAATGAGAGGAAAAAAAGTGAGCATAATTGGTTTAGTGACGGAAAATAAGGGAAAATGAAGGAAAATAATAAAATAATATAATTAATTGAGTTATTAAGAAAAATGAGAGGTTAAGAAGTAGTAGAAATAAGGGTAGAGGAAGGAAGAAAAGGGGTTGTAAGATAAGTCAGGTAAAATCAACGGAGGATAATTAGAGTACATGAGAGGAAATAAGGTTGGGAGAAGTATGAGAGCAGGTGGACAATAAGGTGAATGATGGCATATTAATTGGGTTAGTGCAGGAAAATGAGGAGATGGTAAGTAGAGGAATTGAGGTATGGGGAAGTCAGGATTATGAGAATATAGTAAGTATGAGATGTTAGGAAAGGAGGTGCATATAAGTCATGGGAAATGGAGGGAGGGAAAATAGAGGATGTGAGGGGCAATGAGAGCCAGGGACACAGAAGGAGTATTAAGAAATAAGGGGAAAAGAAGAGAGCTTAATCAGGTTAGTGAAGTGAGGTTAGGGGAAGTAAGGAAAATAAGAGGAGGATAATTAGGGTGAGTAAGGCTAATGAGAAGAGAGCAATTAAGGGTAGTATGGAAAGAGGGCGTAGGATGAGTCGGCGGAAATGAAGGGAGGGAGAAAAGAGGACATGAGGGGAAATTTGGGTTGAAGTGAAAAAAGTGAATTTGGTATGAAAGGGAAAATGCTTTAAGGTAAGTCAAGTGAAACGAAGGAAAGGAAATTAGATGATGTGAGGAGAAATAAGGAAAAATAAAAAGAGTTTACATAAGATTGGGGAGAAAAATTAAGCTTTGGGAAATATAGGAAATGAGGGTAGGGCAGTTAAGTGAACTGAGACGAGAAGTAGGGATAGTATGGAAAGCGAAGTGGTATGCAATGAGGGAAATTGAGAACAGCTTAATTGGGTTAGTGAAGGCAAATGAGAAGAAAAGAGGGGAAATAAGACGAGATAATTTTGCTTAGTGAAGAAAAGTGAGAGAAAATGTGGAGAACTTACTGGGGTTATCGAAGAAAAGTGAGTGACTCGGAAGTAAATAAAATAATGGCAAGTGATGAAAGGGAAATGAGAACAAAAGAAGTAGGCAAAGTGAGAAAATGGTGTGTAGGGTAGGTCAGGGAGACTGAACCGTGGAAAAGTAGGGTCCTTTAGGGAAATGAGAGTAACAAGAGTAGGAGAATTGTTGTAGAATAAGGGGCAATGAGAATAAGTTAATTGGGTTCGTGAAAAAATAAGGGATGGGAAGTGTAGGAAATGAGGATAGCGATAGTAAGGGAAATTAGAAGTAGAAAAGTAGGGTAAGTGGAGGAAATAAGGGCAGAGGAAGTAAGAAAAATAAGAAGAAAAGATGTAGATTAAGCATGGGAAAATGTGTGGGATAAGTCAAGGGAAATTAAGAGAAAGGTAAGGACGTGAGGGGAAACGAGGTTAAGGGCGTAAGCGAACTGGTAGAAAATTTTGAGAAATAAAGAAAGTTTAATTAGTTTAGAAAAGAAAAATTAGGAGATGGAATGTAGAGGAAGTCAGGAAAGGGAAATTAAGGGAAATTCGAAGAGGAAGAGTGAGGAAAGTACGAAAAGAGGGTTTAGGATAAATCAGTCGAAATGAAGGGAGGGAAATTAGAGGACGTGAGGGGAAATGGAGGCGGGTGAAATCGGAGAAGTGGTAGGAAATGAGAGAAAATTATGAGAGCTTAATTGGATTAGTGAATAAGAATGAGGGAATGTTAATTAGGGGAAGCGAAGGTATGGGAAGTAAGGAAAATGAGAACAATAGAATTAGGGGAAGTAAGAAAAGAGGGTGTAGGATGAGTCGGTGGATATGCAGGGAGGTAAAATAAAGGAAGGGAGGGATAATGAGGGGGAGGGAAGCAGGAGAAGTGGTGACAAATTAGGGGAAATAAGGAAAGCCTAATTAGTTTTGCGAAGGAAAATTATGTAATGGAAGGTAAGGGAAATGTGAGAAGAAGAAGTAGGGGAGGTAATGATAGGATTTAAAAATTTTTGTCACAATATTCGCGCTCCGTTTATAAAATTATAAAAATAATAAGTTTTAAAGCAAATTTTGCTAACGTGAAAGTTAAAGGTTAGGAAAAAGTTAGGAAATAGAATTGACTTTAAATTGAAATTTACCAAAAAAGTTGAATAAAATCGTGACGGCAATGATATTTCCAGTAAGGATCTTCATTTTTTAAAGATGAATTTTGATAGTGAATGACTGAGAAATTTTGAATGTATCCAGTTTTAATTATAGCATAATTAAAACTGATAACGAAGCTCTATTTTCGGAATTTATATTCTGCTTTGATAAGATAAAGAGAAAAAAATGAGGTTTTCCAAATTTTATCCAGCAATTCAAGTTCTTAATATTTCAAATATTAATTTACATAAAATGTTTTATATTTTTACAAAAAGTCTTATGTTAGCCTTTTTGTCAAAATCTCGTTTAAGATGGGCAAATTTAAAAATTGCATCATCCAAATATAAAGTGACGAATGTATCCTTGAATTTTTAACAAAAAAGCATCATTTTTTAATCAAATAGTTCCATTTTTCAACCGAAAAAAAAACGATTTAAAAAATGAATTAAAATAAGGAATTGAATTTTTAACCAAAAAGGTTTCCACAAAATAATGGAATCTTTCACCAAAAAGAAAAACCCGCAACAAGGCAGTTAAGTATTAAAATTATTTAATTTTTACGAAACTAAATCAAGTTTCAACTAAATCGTTGAACTTTCATCAAAATTTATAAACTTTTGACTAGAAAAGATTATTTTTAACTAAAAATTGAATAATTACATTTAAATTAAAAAATTTAATGTTTTGTTACAAAAAGAGCAAACTTTGAACAAAATAGTTAAGTTTTTAACTAAATAGAAAAATTTTCAACAATAATGACTAAAATCAAAAAATCAAATTTTATCAAAGTGGTTTAACTCTTAAACAATTTTCAAACAAGCAAAAATAATTTTTCTACTAAAAGTCTATTTTTTAACGAAATATAATATTTTTCTATCAGACAAGATTAATTGTTAACAAAATACTTGATTTTTCAACTGAAGAGTGGGATTTTAAATTTAAAGAGATATGTTTATCATAAAAAATAAATTAGTTTGAGTTTTAGTTAAAAAATTTTTAAACCTTTTTTAAGCCCTAACTAATTGCTGTTATTATAAACTTCAGGAACACAAAAATTACTTTAAAAAAATTTTTTTAACACAATTTCATTTAAAAAAAAACTTTCGATGGAAACAACAAAGTTTGTTTGAATTTTTATGATTAAAAGAAACCAGTTTTTGTCTTTAATAAAAAAGACGTTTATTTATTTATGGGACATAAAAAATATTTACCTTATTGGTTGAAAAAAATCATTAATGAAGAAAAATTTGTTTCAATTAAACTACAATTTTGATTTCATTTAACAAACATTTGTTTCTGACATTTTCTTATTTTTCAAATTTTCGAAATACAAAAGAATAAAATTGTTTAGAATTTTTTTTAAATGTAGAAATTGAAAATTCGAAAGATGTTGGAAAGTATTAGAGATTTTAAAAATGGGAGAAATTTTGATAATTTAAATATTTTAAGAAATGCAGCACATTTCAGAAATTTTGATAATTTAAAGAATTTTTCAATTCAATTTTTTACAAATTTTTAATAGTTTAGAACTTTTAATAATTTACATTTTTTTAATAATATTACACATTTGCAATTGGCATTTTAAAAAAACTAAAAAATCAATATTGGGACCAAAAATCGCAAAACTCTTTTTTTTTAGTTATAGATTTTTTTTCAGGACCCTGTAAAACAGACTTATGGTCATTTGGTCGAATTTGACCGATTTCAAACATTTTAAATATTTTTAACGATTTAGATATTTTGGACGTTTTTAAAAATTTTATAAAATTCAGAGATTTAGGTAATTTTATAAAATTCAAAAATTTGAAACGCTTTTATATTTTAAAAAATGTTGACAATTTAAGTTTGTAAAATTTTCAAAATTTTGATAATTTTATAAATTTTAGTAATTTTTGAAATCATAGCAATTAAAAAAAATTTTGACATTTTTGAAATTTAAGAGATTTCAAAAATGTAATTTATACATTATTTTAACATTCCAAAAAATTTTTTAAATTCTACAAATTTTAGAAGTTTTTCACACTATGGAAATTATGATATTAGGAATTTAAATAATTCTTACAAAATTGAACATTTGATGAAATAATTAAATAATAGAAATGCTTGTGTTAAAATTTTATTAACATTTTATAGACTTTAGAAAATTGGGGAAATCTGAGAACATTAAGAAATTTGGACCATTTTTTTATTCTATTCTATTTAAGGAAATGGCTGACCAAAGACGGTCACTATCACTTGAGAAGGGACTATTCAAGAGTATTGTGCCAATCAGTCGGTACAAGAATTTTTTTATACAAAAATAATGTTATAATTAAAACTGTTATAATTGAAAATTAAAAGTAATAATTAAACGAAAGTTGGAGTTAGTGGAATTCAAGGCATTTACGGCATCCGAAGAATTCACGGGAGTCGAGAAATTCAGGAATTTCAATGAGGTAATAAAATTCAATTAAAGCACGTAATTGATGAAATATATGAAATTTAGGAACTTCCAGGAATTCCTGGAATTCCTTGAATTACTTGAATTCCTTGAATTCCATGCATTCCGCGAATTCATTGAATTCCGTGAATTCCTTGCATTACGCGAATTCATTAAATTCCGTGAATTCCTTTAATTCCGTGAATTCCTTCAATTCCATGAATTCCTTAAATTCCGTGAATTCCTTCAATTCCGTGAATTCCTTCAATTCCTTGAATTCCGTGACTTTCTTGAATTCCATGATTTCCTTGAATTCCTTAAAATCCATGAATTACTCGAATTCTGCAAATTCCATTATTTTCTATAACTCCCATGCATTCAACAAATTGTATGAATTCCATGAATTCTGTGAATTCCGGTTGTTACATGAATTCCGTAAATTCTACTAAAAGAATTCATGAAATTCCCAGAATTGAGGGTATTAACGGAATTTCAATGATACACAGAATTCAAGAAATTCATATAATTATACTATTTTAAGCAATTCACGGAATTCACAGAATTCAAGAATATTAGAATTAGCGCAATTTTTACGGAATTAACGGAGTTTATGAATATCAGGAGATTTGCGAAATTCATGCAATCTATGAAATTCACGGAATCCAAATAATTCACCGAAACGAAGGAATTCACGCTATTCAAGAAATTTACGGAATTCGAACAATTCAAGAAAGTCAAGGAATTCATGCAATTCAACAAAATTCTCGGAATTCACGGAATTCGTGAAATTGGCGGAATTGATGAAATTCACGGAATTATTTATATATAAATTGACGAATTCTTTGAATTCTATAAGTTAGTTGAATTCCTTTATTTCTATGAATTCTGGGAATTACGTGAATTCCTTGAACTCTAAAAATTCCGTGAATTCGTGAAAAAGGATTATTTTCAACTAAAAATTGAAAAATTACATTTCAATTAAAAAATGAAATCTTTTGTTACAAAAAGAACAACTTTTGAACAAAATAGATAAATTTTCAACCACATAGATTAATTTTTTAATTAAGACCGAAATCAAATAATCAAATTTATAAAAAAAGCGACGGAATTTAACTAATTTGTGAAATACATGGTAATTGTGGAATTCATGTAATTCGCAAATATCAAGGAATTCATCAAACTTAATGAGTTGATGAAATTCAATGAAATCACGGAATTCATGGAATGTATGGAATTCTGAAATACCATAAAACCTTTTAAACTTTTGAATAATCTTTTAATTTATTTAAATCTATTAAAAATTTCTAGGAATCTTTGGAAATAATTCTTCGAATTCTATAAATTTTGTCATTTCCCTAATTTCCATGAATTCTGCAAATTCCGTCAATTCCAAAAATTCCAAAAATTCCGTGAATTCTTGACAAAGAATTTTGTGATGAAAAGAAAAAATCTTGAACAAAATAGTTAAATTTTTAACCAAGTAGATTAGTTTTCAATTATAATGACCAAAAGAAAATAATCAAATAAAAAAAGAATAAATAAATAAAATCTACGAAATTTAACTAAATTGTGAAATACAAGGCATTCGTGGCATTCATGTAATTCACGAAATTCAAGGAATTCGTAAAATTTTCGAGTTGATGAAATTCAACGAAATCAAGGAATTCACGGAATATATGGAATTGATAAACTTCCACGAATTATTTGATATATATAAATTTGGTCAATTTATTGAATTCCGTGAGTTCCTTGAACTCCTTAAAATCCATGAATTACGCGAATTCGGAAATTACATGAATTCCGTGAATTCCGGTTGCTACATGAATTCCGTGAATTCCGGTTGCTACATGAATTCCGTGAATTTCTATTCAAAAAATTCATGAAATTCCCAGAATTTAAAGTATTTACAAAATTCGTGGAATCTACGGAATTCAAAGAATTCACAGAATTTAAGAAATTCACATAATTATATTATTTTAGGGAATTTAAGGAATTCTCTGAATTAACACAATTATTACGGAATTCGCTGAATTCATGAATATCAGGAGATTCGCGAAATTCACGCAATATACGAGATTCACTGAATCCAAATAATTCACGCAATATACGAAATTCACTGAATCCAAATAATTCACCAAGATAAAGAAATTCACGCACTTCAAGGAATTCACGAAGTTGATAAAATTAGTGGAATTCAAGGATTTCATAGGAATCACGGAATTCAAGCAATTCACGGAATTCATGGAATTCGTAAAATATAATAAGTTGATAAATTTCCATAAATTCATGGAATTCACGGAATGTATGGAATTCATGAACTTCCACGAATTCTTGGAATTCTATAAATTTGGTGAATTCTTTCATTTCCAGGAATTCTGCGAATTCTGCGAATTTCTTGAATTCCAAAAATTTCGTGAGTTCGTGAAAAAAGATTATTTTTAAATAAAAATTAAAAAATTACATTTAAATTAAAAAAGTTAATCTTTTGTTACAAAATGGACAAATTTTGAACAAAATATTTCAATTTTAAACCACATAGATTAATTTTCAACAATAATGACCAAAAGCAAAAAATCCAATTAAAAAAATAAATTAAAAAAAATACTACGGAATTTAACTAATTTTGCGGAAATTGTTTCATCATATTTCTACCCTTTCCTCGTGTGTTAAATCACACCAAGCTCCTTGCTCAATTATTTTTAATGACGATCTTAAACCGCTTAAATGCTGCAACACTCAGTTGAAAAAGATTTTGATTCACGCATGAGGTCAATTTCTTAAATACAAAAAATTTTATTCCTTGTAATATAAATGAAGACTTTTTAGTTGCTTTGGATGAAATTGCTGGAAATGAAACTGAAATGTAAAAGCAAAGATCTGTACTTTTATTGCAAAAAAAATCGCTTCTGTTTTTAAAGGAATTGGTTTCATGTGAAACTCGACATCCCCAACTAAGTGTTGTATTAATTCAACATTAATATGAGTCTATTAAAAATTCCTAGGAATCTTTTCAAATACCCTAAATTATTTCAAATCCTTTAAAATACCTTAGATTTGTTAAAATCTATTAAAAATACCTAGAAATCTATTAAAATACCCTAAAATATTTAAATCATCTCATACCTTTCAACTTTATTTTAATCTATTTGACAGTTTTCAGGAATCTTTTGAAATTACTGACATTTCCTTGGAATCTTTTAAAATTACTAAAAATTTCTAGGAAGCTTTTAATATACCCAAAAATATTATAAATCCTTTGGAATTCTTTGAATTTCTTTCGAATGTATTGAAAGCTTCTAGGAATCTTTTTAAACACCATACGAAACTTTAAATCATTCGACATTCCCTTAATTTATTTAAATATTTCGAAAATTCCCAAGAATCTGTTGAAATACTTAAAAATATTTTAAATTATTTAAAACCCCCCCTAACGTATTTAAATCTTTTGAAAATTTGTAGGAATCTTCTGAAAGACCATAAAATCTTTCAAACTTTTAAATATTCTTGCAATTTATTTAAATCTATTGTAAATTCCTAGGAATCCTTAAAAATACCTTAAAATCTTTCTTACTCTTTGAAATAATTATAATTTATTTAAATCTGTTAAAAATACAAAGAAATCTTTTAAAATAGGATAAAATATTTCAAATCTCCTGATAGCCCTTCAATTTATTTTGTTCCATTCAAAATTCCTAGAAATCGTTTCAAATAACCGAAATTGAATATTTTGGCAATCCCTAGGAATCTTTCGAAATACCCTGAATTCTTTTTCAAACTTTTTGAAACTCTTGCAATTTATTTAAACCTCTTGAACATTCGTACGTAATTCTCAACGTGCCCTAATACCTTACATTCTCTTTTAATCCCTTTTAATTTATTTCAATTTATTTAAATGCCTAGAAATCATTTGATATACCCTAAAATATTTCAACTTATCTCATACCCCTTCAATTTATTTGGATCTACTAACAATACTTAGGAATTTTTTTAAATGCCCTGAAATATTTCAAAACGTCTGATAACCCTGAAATTTAGTTGAATTTATTAAAAATTCCCAGGAATCTTTTAAAATGCCCTAAAATATTTTAAATCGTCTGATAACCCGTAAATTTATTTCAATTTATTGAACATTCCTAGGAATTGTTTAAAATTCCCTAAAATATTTTGTATCTTTGGAAAACCTTTTAAATCAATTAAATCTACTACTAATACCCAGGAATCTTTGAAAATATCCTAAAATACATAAATTATCTGATAACCCTTCCATTTATTTAAACCTACTAAATATTCACGGGAATATTTTAAAATACCATAAAATATTTTAAATCATCTCATGCCCCTTCAATTTATTTGGATCTACTAAGAATACTTAGGAATTTTTTTAAAATGCCCTGAAATATTATAAATAGTCTGATAACCCTTGAATTTATTTAAATCTATTTAAAATTCCTACGAATCTTTTGAAATACCCTAAAATATTTTGTGTCAATGGAAATCCTTATTTTCATTTTCATCTAATACGAATACCGAGGAATCTTTTTGAAAATCCTAAAATATTTTAATAATCTGATAACCCTTTCATTTATTTAAAGCTATTAAATATTCCAACGAATCTTTTTAAATACCCTAAATTATTTCAAATCATCTCATACCCTTTCAATTTATTTTAATCATTAAAAAATACCTAGGAATTTTTTTAAATGCCCTGAAATATTTTAATTTGGCTGATAACCCTTTAATTTATTTGAATCTATTGAAAATTCCTAGGAATCTTTTGAAATACCTTTAAATATTTTTTGTGAATGGAAATCCTTTTAATTCATTTCAATCTTTTACTAATACCCAGGAATCTTTGAAAATATCCTAACATACTTTAATCATCTGATACCACTTCAGTTTATTTAAACTAATTAAATATTCCCAGGAATTTTTTCAAATACCCTAAAATATTTCAAATCATCTCATTACCCTTAAATTTATTTAAATCTATTAAAAATACCTGGGAACTTTTTTTGATGCCCTGAAATATTTTAAATCGTCTGATAACCCTTCCATTTATTTGAATCTATTGACAATTTCTAGCAATCTTTTGAAATACCCTAAAATATTTTGTATCCTTGTAAATACTTGTAATTCATTTATATATATTACGAATACCCAGGAATCTTTTTAAAAATCCTAAAATACTTTATTAATCTGATAACCCTTCAGTCTATCTGAATCTATTGAAAATACCTAGAAATTTTTTTTATTGCCCTAAAATATTTAATCGTCTGATAACCCTTGAATTCATTTGGATCTATTGAAAATTCCTAGGAATCTTATTAAATACCCTAAAATATTTTGTGTCCTTGAAAATTCTTTTATTTCATTTTAATCTATTACAAATACCCAGGAATCTTTTTAAAAATCATAAAATAGTTTAATCATCTGACACCCCATCAGTTTATCTGAATCTATTAAAAATACCTAGGAATTTTTATTAATTACCTGAAATATTTCAAAATGTCTGATAATTCTTGAATTAATTTAAATCTATTGAAAATTCCTACGAATATTTAAAAATATCCTTATACCTAGATATTTTTTTTAATGCCCTGGAATATTTCGAATCATCTGATAACCCCTGAATTTATTTGAATCTATTTAAAATTCCTAAGACACTTTTGAAATACCCTAAAATATTTTGTATCCTTGGAAATCCTTTTAATTCATTTAAATCTATTGCTAATACCTAGGAATCTTTGAAAATATCCTAAAATAATTTATTCATCTGATACCCCTTAAGCTTGTTTAAATCTATTAAAAATACCTAGAAATTTCTTTAAATTCTCTGAAATATTTTAAATCGTCTGATAACCCTTGAATTTATTTGAATCTAATTAAAAAAATTCCTAGGAATCTTTTAATGTGCCCTAAAATATTTTGTATCCTTGTAAATCCTTTTAATTCACTTTAATCTATTACCAATAGCCAGGAATCTTTTTAAAAATCCTAAAACACTTTAATCATCTGATACCCCTCCATTTTCTTTGAATCTATTGAAAATGCCTAGGAGTTTCTTTTCATTCCCTGAAATATTCCAAATCGTCTGATAGCCCTTGAATTAATTGAAATCTATTGAAAATTCCTAGGAATCTTTTGAAATACCCTAAGATATTTTCTATTCTTGTAAATCTTTGTAATTTATCTAAATCTATTACCAATACCTAGAAATATTTTAAAATATCCTTAAATACTATAACAATCTAATAAACCTTCTATTTATTTAAACCTATTAAATATTCCCAGGAATATTTTTAAATTCCCTGAAATATTTTAGATCATCTGATAACTTTGAATTTATTTGATTCTATTGAAAATTCCTAGGAATCTTTTTTAAAGTACCCTAAAATATTTTGTATCCTTGTAAATCCTTTTAATTCACT
>JAAAKG020008331.1:22951-46371 GCA_010014905.2 Druon quercuslanigerum
AATTCCTAGGAATCTTTTTTAAAGTACCCTAAAATATTTTGTATCCTTGTAAATCCTTTTAATTCACTTTAATCTATGAGAAATAGCCAGAAATCTTTTTAAAAATCCTAAAACACTTTAATCATCTCACATCCCTTTAATTTGTTTAAATCTATTAACAATACCTAGGAATTTTATTAAATTCCCTAAAATATTTTAAATCGTCTGATAACCCTTGAGTTTATTTAAATCTATTGAAAATTCCTAGGAATTTTTTAAAATACCCTAAAATATTTTGTGTCCTTGTAAAATCTTTTTATTCACTTTAATCTATTACCAATAGCCAGGCATCCTTTAAGACTCCCCAAATACTTTAATCATCTCATACCCCTCTAATTTGTTTAAATCTATTAACAATACCTAGGAATTTCTTTAAATTCCCTGGAATATTCCGAATCGTCTGATAGCCCATGAATTAATTGAAATCTATTGAAAATTCCTAGGAATCTTTTGAAATACCCTAAGATATTTTGTATCCTTGGAAATCCTTTTAATTCATTTAAATATATTGATAATACCCAGGAATCTTTGCAAATATCCTAAAATTAATAAATCATCTGATACCCCTTCAGTTTTTTTAAACCTATTGAATATTCCTGAAAATTTTTTTAAATACCCTAAAATATTTTGTATCCTTGGAAATCCTTTTCAATCATTGAAAAATATTACAAATACCTAGGAATTTCTTTAAATTTCCTCAAATATTTTAAATCGTCTGATAGCCCTTGAATTTATTTAAATCTATTACAAATAGCCAGGAATCTTTTTAAAAATCCTAAAACACTTTAATCATCTGATACCCTTACATTTTATTAGAATCTATTGAAAATGCCTAGGAATTTCTTTAAATTCCCTGGAATTTTCCGAATCGTCTGATAGCCCATGAATTAATTGAAATCTATTGAAAATTCCTAGAAATCTTTTGAAATACCCTAAGATATTTTCTATCCTTGTAAATCTTTGTGATTTATCTAAATCTATTACCAATACCTAGGAATCTTTTAAATACCCTGAAATATTTTAAATCATCTGATAACCTTTGAATTTATTTGATTCTATTAAAAATTCCTAGGAATCTTTTTTAAAGTACCCTAAAATATTTTGTATCCTTGTAAATCCTTTCAATTTACTTTTATCTATTACCAATAGCCAGGAATCTTTTTAAAAATCCTAAAACACTTTAATCATCAGATGCCCCTTTATTTTATTTGAAACTATTGAAAATGCCTAGGAATTTCTTTTAATTCCCTGAAATATTCCAAATCGTCAGATAGCCCTTGAATTAATTGAAATCTATTGAAAATTCCTAGGAATCTTTTGAAATACCCTAAGATATTTTGTATCCTTGTAAATCTTTGTAATTTATCTAAATCTATTACTAATACCTGGGAATCTTTAAAAATATCCTTAAATACTATAACAATCTGATAACCCTTCTATTTATTTAAACCTATTAAATATTCCCAGGAATATTTTTAAATGCCCAAAAATATTTTGAATCGTCTGATAACCCCTAAATTTATTTGAATCTTTTGAAAATTCCTGAGAATTTCTTTAAATTCCCTGAAATATTTCAAATTCTGTCACAACCCTTCAATTTATTAAAATCTATTGAAAATTTCTAGCAATCTTCTGAAACACCCTAAAATCTTTCAAAACGGTCAAAAGTCTTTTAATTTAATTATTTCAATTGCAAAATTCTAGGAATATTTTAAAATACCCTAAAATCTAGGATACACTTTGAAATCCGTTTAATTTATTTAAATCTTTTAAAAATAGCTGGAAATCTTTTGAAATACCCTAAACTATTTCAAATCATTTGATATCCCTCCAATTTATTTAAATTTGTTGAATATTCCTACAAATCTTTTATAATGTTGCTAAGTTAATAAAAATTAAGTAACATCTCTTCAATTCATTTAAATCTGTTAAAAATTTCTAGTAGTCTTTTGGTATACTCTTAGATATTAAAAATTCTCTGATTTCGCATCAAGTTATTTTAATTTATTTATAAATTCATAGCAAGCGTTTGAAATACCCTAGAATATTTTAAATCATTTAGAATCTCTTCAATTAATTTAAAACTACTAAAAGCTTTCTGGAATATTTGGAAATACCCGAAAATATTTAAAATCCCTTAAAAGTTTGTAATCCCTTGAAATCTTTTTTAAAATTCTCTAAAATATTTAAAGTTATTTGAAATCCCTGTTTTTTTTTCAAGCTCATTTAGAATTCCTAGGAGTCTTTCGAAATACCCTAAATTATTGCAAATTTTTTAAACTTGCCTGAAATTTGTTAAAGCTTTTAAAACTTCAATTAAGTTTTTAAAAATATCCTAAAACTCAAAGAAAATTAAAATCTTAGGTTGTAAATAAATTTATTGAAATAGATTAAACACATTTTGGCAGAAAAGTTCGCTGAGTATAATTCAAGGGTTGTTTTAACATCCCCTAAACATACAATGATGGTATTTGACATTTAATAACAAACAAAAAAACAGCAGATTTTTTCACACATGTAAAAATATTATAGCAAAAAAATAGTTTAATTGATTTGAAGGGTTGTTTTAACATCCCCTAAATATGCAACAAGGCACTCGACATTTCCTAAAAATTAAAATGACGGAGATTTTTTAAAATACTTTTACGTTCGTAAATAAATTTAGAATGAACGTAAAAAATAAATCCTACCAGAAAAATTTGTTTAATTATTTTAAGGGTTGTTTTCACATCCCTTAAAAATTGTGAGGAAAAAAAAGTTGAATTGAAAAAATAAAAAAATTGTGGTAATGCAGGTCGAATGTTTAATAATTGTTTGAACAATTTATTATTATTTTTAATAACATTCTTTTTGAATAATGTTAGAAATTTTTAACTTTTTGACTACTTATTAGTTAAACTTTGGCAACAGTGAATGAAATTTAACAAAACTAATTGTATAATAATATTCAAAAAATAATTGAACAAAATTAAACATTAAAAAAATTGCAAGAAAATAGAATCCTCTAAAAAAATATTTAAAATAGAAGATTCTAGAAATAATAAATTTGCCGAGATATAAAAAATTTCAAATTTGAAAATTTCTGAATAAGAAATTAGAAAATTAAAAAAATTATGATATCTCCGAATACCGAAGAATTGAAGTTTCTAGAAAAATGCTGTTTTTACAAACAAGATTAATTTTCGATAAAGAAAAATCAATTTAAAAAAAAATACATAAATTTTTAAACAAATACTTGATTTTATTTACATTTTTCGTTAAAGAAAAATTTATTCTTAATAAACAGCATAATTTTTAACAAAATGTTTCAAGTTTCATTTAAAATGATGAATTTTTGACTAAAATTATTGATTAATAAGTCACAAAAAATTAATAAGTTTTGAACAAAAATGAAATAGTTACAGTCTTCATTAAAGAAAAAGAAAATTAACTTTCAAACAAAAATTAAACATTTTTCAAATAGTTCATTTTTTTTTAAAACAAAGATTATTTTTTAAAAAATTTGTTGCATTTTCAACAAAATAATTGAATTTTAAACAAACAGAAGTTTTACCCAAACGAGATAAATATTGAATCAATCTTTTATTTTAATAAAGAATATTTGGATTTTTTTTTTGTTTCTAATAATTTCATTCAGTGCTAAAGAGTTGATTACTGCCTTCTGATCTGCTAAATTAATAAACTGTCTAATTTAATCTTTAAGTTAAAATAATCTGCTTTAAGAAAAAAAATATTTCATGAATTTAGTTAAAATTTTAATTAATTAAATTTTGTTTATTTTTAACCTAACAAAGATTAATTTTCAACTAAAATTAGGGTACTTAAATTTTTATCAAAAGAAATTAATTCTCAATCCAAAAATATTAAAATTCCATTAATTTTGCCCCCACTTTATTTTTCCCGTCCTATCTTTTCCCCTACTTCCCCTCTCGTTGTTTCCGCTCGCTTCCTCTACGCCTCTCCTACATTTATCTGACTTCTACTATTTCCCCTAATTTCTATCTAAAAAAAAATTGATGGTCCCTAATTTCCCCTCATTTCTCCTTATTTACCTTTCCTTTAATTCCCTAATTCCCCTTCCATAATTTCCCCTCGCCGCTCTTCTTCCATCCTCTAATAACATTTATATTTCGTATTTAAAAATATTAAGGCGAGTACTGCTAGAGATAGGGTTAAGTCAAAATCAATAAAAATAGCATTTAACAAAAATCTCAAAAATTTAATATCTTTCGAAACTAGTCCACATAAAAAATCCACCTTATTTAAACCAATTCTCTCTGAAAACATTTTCCTTTTGCATTTTCTTTAGAGAAATACCAGAGGACATTCCAGAAACGAAAATAGTGCTAGAATCCTGGGATCTGGATTATTTGAAATTTCTATCGGAGAGGACCGGCCAGTGAGAAGAATTCTCTGCTTGGATACGAAACCTGGCTTCTTGGCTTCCTCGCTAAGGACGAGGAATCCCCTGGGGAAAAGTGGGATCAAGGACGTGGATGCTTGAGCGGTTTTGCTATGTTGGAATTTCTTCCAGAAGCCCCTACCTCTCCAAGAAGGTCGTATTCTAGGATAGAGAAGCCTGTGTATATCCTATGTCCTTTTTCCGGACGCCTTTGTGGTTGCAGATACGCAGAAAGATCTCAATATGACAAGACATGCCTTCCGTGTGTCCCTTGGGATATGGAAATTCGCAATATATTACGCGAGCACCTTTACTCCAACACCTGCAAATTCTTTTCTTGGAGGGTGTTCTTGCATCGCCGAGTGTATTTGCCATCTTCGATTCGAGCCGATGCGACTTCAGTAAACCGAAATTTGCATTTTCGAGGGAATGGGTAAAAAGCCAGTGCAAGGTAGAACATTTTCTGTGAATTTTCGTAAGAAGAGGTATTTTGCATCCCTTTGCCTACTTCTTCTCATTACATATCACTTTGCCTACTTCACCTACTTCTCCTCACTTGCTATCATTCCTCCTCTCCCTTCCCTCACTGTGCCTACTTCCTCTCTCCTAAATTCTTTTTAGTTTCCTTACTTCCCCTACTCCCTCTGATTTCATATTCATTTCCCTGCTTCCTCAAATCCCTCTGATTTTCCACTATTTCTTGTACTTCTTATTTCCCGTCACTTTTCCTACTTTCATGAATTTCTTATCACTTCGCCTGCTTCAACTTACTTCCTAGCGCTTATTCTACTTTTTCTCATTTTCCAACTCTTTTCCAGCGTTGTCTAATTTTTCATCAACGATCCTACTTTACCTCCCATCACTTGCTCTGATTACCGTCCCCTTATTTGCTCTCACTTTCCGTGATGCCGTTACTTTATATTATTTCGCCTACTATTTCTACTCCCCCTTTTATCATTTTCTCTTACTTATTTCACTCTTTCTTACACTTTTCCATTCACTTACCATAACAACTACTTATTTGCCATCACTTTACCTACTTTCCTTTATCTCCGATCACTCATCCTACTTTCCTTATCCTTATGTACCGTACATTTTGTCCCTCTATTTTCTCTTACTTCCTTAGCTTCCCTTACACCCTCTTATTTTATATTAGTTTCCCTACTTCACCAACTACCTCTCATTTACCCTCAATTCATCTACTTCTCCTTATTTTTTATCACTTTTCCTACTTTTTCTAATTTTTCACCTCTTCCTTTACTTCTCCTAATTCCCTATCAGTGAACCTAATTTCCTTTCTATCACTTGCCCTAATTCCCGCCTTCTCAATTTCTCTCACTTCGCCTACTGTCCTTATTTCATATTATTTCGGTCACTTCACCTACTTTTACTCTCATAATTTCCACTTACTTATTCCACTTCTTTTACAAGTTTCCCCTTCCTTCCCTTACTGCTACACTTTAATGATCATATCCCATGAACGGCCCTCCTTTTTCTTCTCACGTTTCCCTACTTTATAATTTTGGCCTAATTCCACTTATTTCCCATCACATCACCTGCTTTTACTCCCTTCACATCTCTTCTCCTATTTCCCCTAATTTTTCATCCTCTACCGTGCTTTCTATTACATCAATTGCCCTCATTCTCGTCCTATCATTTTTTAACTCCCCTTACTGTCCTTATTTCATATTATTTCACTCACTTCGCCTCCTTCCACTTTCATCATTTCTACTCACTTTGTCCACTCTTTTTCATTTACTTTTCTATTCACTTCCCTTACGCCTGCTTATTTATCATCATATCCAATAAACTACCCTGCTTTTTCTACCCTTAATTTCCCTACTTCCTTTCCCTTCATTTCCTCTTACATAAATCACTTTTCTTGCTCGCTCTTATTTCATATTAATTTCTCTCTTTCCCCAACTCCCTTTTATTTCTCATCACTTTTCCTACTTTCCTAAATTTTTTATCACTTCGCCTGCATCCACTTATTTCCCATCGCTTTTTCTACATTTTCTCTATTCCCGTCTCTTCCCTTACTTTCTCTAATTTTCCATCACTTAACCTACTTTCTCTCCCATCACGTGCCTTATTTTCTCACTTATTCCACTATTTTTCTCCCATTTTTTCCTCACTTCCCTTACGCCTACTCATTTATCATCACATCCCATAACATACCTTGCTTTCTCTTTCCTCAATTTCCCTACTTACTTTCCCTTCATTTCTTCTTACTACCATTACTTTTCTTGCTCGCTCTTATTTTATATTAATTTCCCTACTTCTTCAACTCCCTCTTATTTCTCATCGCGTCCTCTACTTCTCCTTATTTCCCGTCACTTTATCTACTTTCCTGAATTTTTTATCACTTCGCCTACATCCACTTATTTCCCATCGCTTCTTCTACCTTTTTTCTGTTCCTGTCTCTTCCGTTACTTTCTCTAATTGTCCATTACTTAACCTACTTTCTCTCCCATCACGTGCCTCATTTTTGTGCCTTCGTTTTCTCCTACTGACCCTACTGCCCTTGTTTCATAGTATTTCGCTTATTTCACCTACTCCCCATGTCATCACTTCCGCTCACTTATGCCACTCTTTCTCACACTTTTCCCCTCATTTCCTCTTACTTCCCCTGATCCCTCATTTAACATTATTGCCCCTACTTTAGCTACGTTACATCCCTCCTTCCCTTCTCTTCTTTAACCTACTTCTTATATCTAGATACCCCTCATTTTCTTTACGTCCCCCAGCGCCCTACTTCTCCTATATCTCCTCATTTTCACAACTGTCCTTCTCTCATTTATTCTCATGACCACCTAATTTCATTCCTATCACTAGCCCTAATTCCCTCCCTTTCAGTTTATCTCACTTCGCCTACTGTCCTTATTGTAAATTATTTCGATCACATCACCTATTTTAGCTCTCATAATTTCCACTTACTTATTCCACTTTCTCTCACACGTTTCCCCTCCCTTCCCTTACTTCTACTTATTCATCATCATATCCCATGAGAGACCCTGTCTTCTCACGATTTCCATACTTTATCTTTACTCATTTTCTCTTACTTTAAGTAATTCCCTTGCTCTCTCTTAATTTATGTTAATTTACTTATTCCCCAACTCTCTCTTATTTTCTGTCATTTCTTCGACTTCTCCTTATTCTCCATCACTTTTTCTACTTTCCCAAATTTCTTATGACTTTTCCTAATTCCACTTATTTCCCATCACTTTTCCTACTTTTTCTCACTCCCTATCTCTTCTCCTGATTTCCCTAATTTTTTGTCACCTACCATGCTTTCCCTTCCTTCAATTGCCCTTATTCTTGTCCTCTCATTTTTTTAACTCCCTGTACTGTCCTTTTTTCATATTATTTCACTCACTTTACCTCCTTTTACTCTCATCATTTCTGCTCACTTATTCCACTCTTTTTCTCAATTTTTTCCTCACTTCTCTTACGCCTACTCATTTATCATCACATCCCATAACATACCTTGCTTTCTCTTTCCTCAATTTCCCTGCTTACTTTCCCTTCGTTTCTTCTTACTACAATTACTTTTCTTGCTCGCTCTTATTTCATATTAATTTCCCTACTTCTTCAACTCCCTCTTATTTCTCATCGCGTCCTCTACTTCTCCTTATTTCCCGTCACTTTCCCTACTTTCCTAAATTTCTTATCACTTTGCCTACTTCCACTTATTTCCCATCACTTCTCCTACCTTTTCTCTTTTCCCGTCTCTTCCTTTAGTTTGTCTAATTTTCCATCACTCAACCTGCTTTCTCTCCCATCACTTGCCTTATTTCCGTGCCTCCCTTTTCTCCTACTTACCCTACTGCCTTTGTTTCATAGTATTTCGCTTATTTCACATACTCCCCCTATCATCACTTCCGTTGACTTATGCCACTCTTTCCCAAACTTTTCCCCTCATTTCCTCTTACTTCCCCTACTCCCTCGTTTAATATTATTGCCCCTACTTTAGCTACGTTACATCCCTCCTTTCCTTCTCTTCTTTAACCTACTTCTTATATCTAGATTCCCCTCATTTTCTCTACGTCCCCCAGCGCCCTACTTCTCCTGCATCCCCTCATTTTCCCCGGCTTCCCTTATCTCATTTCTCCTTATTATCCCCTTCTTCCCTCTTATATTTCGTTCTAATTTTTTTTTAAGAATTTGGTTTAAATAGTTGAACTTTATATTTAAAAAACTTAATTCTTAACAAAGTAGTTAAAATTTGGACCAAAGAGATGAATATTTATCTAAAAATTAACATTAAAAAATTGAATTTTTAAGAAAGTGAATCAGTTAAATTTTTAACCAAAAGTTTGAATTAAAAAAAAAATTAATTGAATTTTCAATAAAAAATACGATTTTTTAATTAAAAAGACGTTTAAACAAATTTATTAAATGTCATGGTGCATTTTTATACAAAAAGAATAATATTTTTCTTGAAACAGATGAATTTTAATTTAAAAAATTTTTTAACAATAGTTAAATGTACTTTCAGTTTTGAACAAATAGTAGAATTCTTAACAAAAAGTATGACCTTTCTACAGAATTGTTATATGTTCAACCAACGATTTCCATTTTTTAAATAATTAATCATTTCTTTAAAAAAATAAAATAAAAAACTTTAAAAACATAGTTGAAATTTCATCCAAAGAAGATTTCCGTGCACTTTCCAAAACCAAAATAAGAATTGTAAACAATAAATTAATTTTCTACTAAATCCTTCAAATTTTCTATGAAGTCGTTGAAACTTCAAGAAAACAGTTGAATTTTTATCGTATCTAAAAAAAGTCATCTAAAAAAGAGTTCAGTTCACTTATCAGCAAAAAAATTCATTTTAAACAAA
This sequence comes from Druon quercuslanigerum, assembly GCA_010014905.2. Lineage (NCBI taxonomy): Eukaryota > Metazoa > Arthropoda > Insecta > Hymenoptera > Cynipidae > Druon > Druon quercuslanigerum. Next base: position 32,239 of record JAAAKG020008331.1, read on the forward strand.
AGGTTAATATTCTACGTGAAGTTGGATTTTTAACCCAAAAAGGTGAATTTTTGACAAAGAGTTAAATTTTCAATCATAAAGGATGTCTTCTAAGAATTGTTTTTCAGTTTTTAACCAAATCATACAATTTATATCATTCATGCGTGAATGAACCGATCCCCTCTACCTTAAAATATCGTGACAAAATGTCTCTATTTGCTGAGCCGTTTCAGGAAATGCCTGAACCGTTTTAGATAAGAATGCATAATGTTGCGCAATAAACTCAAATGAGTACTCGCGCACTGCGAAACTGCTTCTACAATGGGAATCTTTGAACTATATAAAAGATGTAGTTTTCATTATTTTCGAAATTATTAGAGATTTTTCTTCTATCAGTCTGTATAATTCTTTTAAATTTATTTAATTACTGTCAAACCCTTCACAAACAGTTTTTAGGGTTAAAAGAATTTTCAGCCTGAAATGCGCATTTTTTAAAATATAATTTACGGCAAAACATTTTTTTAAGAATTAAATTTTAGGGGTTGCTTTTAAAATTATTTTAATTGAAGAAATGGAATAGAGAAAGTTCTAATATCCGTTCTGAAACTGCCGTATATTAATTTCCGTTTATTCCCTTGGTCGTATCGGAAGCATTGCCGTCATCGAAAATCTGATCTGTTTAATGGAAAATGTGAATATCAAATTAAAATATAAATATTTATCGAGGAAAGCAATTATTGATCAACTTGTAGATACTGACTCAAAATGAGAATTTTAATGATGATATATTTTTAATTTAAAAAATTTTACCACAAAAAAAATATCACGGAAAATCTCATTTTAAGTATCTATCAAATTATATTTATGTTGAACGATTTTAAAATTTAAATTGGAATTTTTTTATTGGATCATTTTAGAATAAAAGTTAAAAAATGGAAAAATTTTAAAGTAAAAAAAATTATGATAAAATAATTTATCTGTTTGGACCAAAAATTAATTTTTTTAGTTGGAAATATTACGAGTTTGTAGAAAAGTATTGTATTTTGTTCAAAGTTTTTTTCTTATTAAAAAATTATTTTCTTTGTTTTAAATTCATCATTTTGTTTAATATTATTTCATCAAAAAATTTGTTTGTATAAAATTTGTTTTTTAATTGAAAATTTTTTTACTGAAATTTTATAAGTTATATTTTTTGTTAAAAATGTATCATTTGTAGTTAAAAATTTCACTATATGGTTAAAAATCCGACCATTTTGTTAAAAATTGTTTTTTATTGTCACATATTAATTTTTCTGAAACAAAACTTAAAAATACACCTATTGTATTTTTAGGTGAAAATTAATTTTCTTGTTTAAAATTTTAATATTCTGTGCAAAAATTCGCTTTACTTTGTTTAAAAAATTAATTTTGTTAATTTATAATTGATTTATTCCATTTTTGGATCGAAATTAATCTTTTAGGTTTAAAAATCTTGTAATTTATAATAAATTTGATTCTTTGCTTAAAAATTTTAGTTTGTGCTTGAGAATTAATTTTATTTTGTTAAATATTCATTATTTTGGTTGATAATTTAACTAGATAATAGTGAACAAGCCTTTTTGTTACAAATTTATATTTTTCAGTTAAAAATTCAACTTATTTTGAACAAAGATTTGGCCGTAAATTAGTTTTTATAGTAAAATTTATTACATTTTATAAACAGAAACCTGAAAAACCATTTATTAAGACATTCATATTTCTCCCTTCTAAATTTCCCCTGCACTCCCCCTCCTTTCGCATATTACTTACCCTTTTTTTATTCGCCTCTTACCCCCTCTTCTTCACTTCATCTGCTTTTCCTCCTTTTACTTCTCATCTGCTTCCCCTCCTTTAACTTCAACTACTTCATCTTCCTTAACTTTATCTACTTCCCTTTCCTTTACTTCATCTACTTCACCTCTCTTCTCTTCATCTACCCTATACATCCACAATCGCACATTACTACCCCTCCTTTCGCCTACCACCCCTACCCTTCTTTTATTTTTCTTATTTCACACCCCTCCCATTTACTTCATCTGCCACTCTTCTCTTAACTTCATCTACTTTATCTCCACTAACTTTATTTACTTTCCCTCTGTTCACTTTATTTACTTCATCTCTCTTCTTTATATATATCTCTATACTATTCCATCCCTTACTCCCCTCCTTCCACTAATACCTTTACCCTATACTTTGACAATCCCACATTACTCCCCCTTCTTTCGTCTACTTCCATAACTTTCTTTTATTCTTCTTCTCTCACACCCCTCTTCTTCACTTCATCTTCTTCGCCTGTCATAATATTATCTATTTTACTCTTTCGACTTCATCCACCTCACCTCCCTTAACTTCATCTACTTTACCTCCCTTCGGTTCAATCACTTCCCTTCCCTTTCGGTACCCTAATCCCCTAATTCACGTCCCTTGCCCCACTTTCTCCACTACTTCTATCCTCTACTTCTACTCTTCAAAATTTCACCACTCTCTTACGTTCACCACTACCTCCCTTTTCAGTTAAGCTGCTTCTCCTATATTCACTCTTTTTATTGCTCTTATTCTAATCAAGTTCACTTATATACTACACATCACGCCGTTTTTCTACACATTCCTGTCCTTCAATTTACACACTTCTTCTACTTCCCCTCACTACCCCTAACCGCCTATCGCCTCACTAACCCTACGTCTTCCTCTTAGATAAAAATGACGACGGGTGGATAACCGATTAAAACTCTACCATTGCGTTTTTTGTTGAGATGCCTAATTATATACACATTTTATGAATTCTTTTCGTTTTTTTTGCAATTTAGGAGAAGGTGATGAATTCAGAACATAATTTGGCAAAATGAGAGGGGTAGGATAGGCTTGGTGCAGCTAGATAGAGAGAAAATGAATAGATAACTGTGAATACCATAGTAAGGGTAGTTTTATTTTAGTATAGGAGTGTCAGTAAAAAAGGTACAGTCGATTAGATAAAGTTATGTGTGAAAGGAGTTTGGAAAGGAAGAGAAGAACACTAGAAAGGGAGGGAAAGAAAATTAGGAACTGATTATGCTGAGTATAAGGAGATAAATAATAAAGTTTGGATAAGTCTCTTAGGAAAGGCTGCTGAATTGTATAAGTAGTAAGAAAAAAAGATGCTTGAAAGTAAATGTTTTAGATGAGAAAGTTTTAGATGAAAAAGTTTTAGATGTTTTAGATGAAAAGACTTTATGAAAGTGGTGTTCTAAGTAAATGGTCAAGAGGAAGAACCATTAGCGATAACAAACGAACAGTCAGTGGAGGGTACGAGAGCGGATTGGAAGACAAGGAATATTTAGGAGTAAAGGGAAGAGGGGGAATAGAGCAAGAGAGGGGGTGTATGCGAGAGCACGATTGATGATATTTAAGAGAGAGAGAGAGAGAGAGAGAGAGAGAAGGAGAACGTTGGAAAAGGCAGACAATAAACAAGGGGTGGAAAGGAAGAAAATTTAAGAAAGTGAGTGGGGTATTGAGTGTCACAAAAAGATAGATAATGAAATTTTAGGACCAGGGTGATAAAAAGAATTGCTGAAGGGGATCTGGTGACGACGTTACTAAAGAATCTGACAAAAGTTTGGTTAAAGGACGTTAACACATTAAGGTACAATAACGTTGAACTGTAAAGGTAGTTAGAGAAAAGTGAATATAGGAGCCATTATAATTGCTAGGAAAAAGGAATGATCAGTAGTAAGATGGGAGCGAGGAAGTGGATAAAGAGGATATTTAGGTATAAGGGAAAGATAAGGATGGTAGATAGGTTGAGGGTATATCTGAGAGCATGATGGAGAGAAGGAAGTGGATAGTAAAAGAGTAAGAGAAATGTAACCGCAGTACTTGGGATGAGTAAACGATAGATAAAGAAAGTTTAGTACTAGTATCGTGGAAAGGAATGCTAAAGGAGCTCTGCTGACGAAGTTCATGAGAGTAGGTCATAACGGATGCGTAAGAGGACGGTATAGAAATGAGATTGAATAATCTGAGAGCAAAACGGGGTGATTGTAGTTTAGGAGTAAAACTTTTAGGCGCATCAAGATTATACTGGATGATTTTTCGATCTGAAAAGATGGAAAGAACATAAAGTTGGAAAGTAAGTCAAGGAGCTTTTATTCGGAAGAAAGAGAAGAGAGGATAAAAGTTAGTGTCAGAAGAAGAAGAGTAGTAGAAAAAAGAAGAAGGAGAGAAGGAATCTACAGACGACTGGAGAGATGGTGATTAAGGAAGATCATTCGTAGGCAATAAAAAGAGGAATGAGGAGTGTAGGAAATGTGCAAGAACGAAGGGTTAGGGAATGGAGAGGATGGTCGTGGAACCGGAAGGGGATGGGAAAGCGTCCATGTTTGTGGCGGGAGCTTTGTCACAATTAAAATTCTCAAGATTCCACCTAGAGGTAGCGCATCTGTCGTCGACGATTATGGCTTCCTCTTTAATGGTTTGGCTATGACGACAACCGGGTCGTTTTGCGTGCAGGTTTGCCTCGTGCGACAGTTAAGTTTAGGAGCCCTGTAGATAGCAGATGACGCTCAGGGGATATACTAAGATGTTAATTTAGCTATTACTTACACCCGACCAACGCCTCCAGGATGCTCAAGACATTGGATAACCCTCGCACTTGCGGCGTGCTTTCCGAGCAAAATATGACCTTAAGTATCGCTGCCATCTTGGGAGCTCCATCGATCGGACATTCATCGCTCTCCCCACAAGATTAAGCACACTCCTAATTAAGATTTTCACTCTTCAGCTCTATAAAATTTACGAGTTTTTTGTGAAGAGTTTTACCAATTTTTGATTTTTTTGACCACTAATCTTCTTTGTTCCCCCCCCCCCCCCCTTCCCACCAGAAAGAATCCGTTCTTTCGAGTGAGTTAAATTGCCAACATTAAAAAATAAAATTTTTAAATCTAATAGGATTCCATTTCTACTTCTAAAACTAACTAACTTAAACTAAACTACAACAAAAGTTGAAATTATAAACAAATAGTAAAACTTGGAACCACGCAGATAAATTTTTTAAAATATAGTTACATTTTTAACAAAAAAGTTATTTTAAACTGCAAAAGAATTTTCAATGAAAGAAAAGATAAGTTAATTTTTAACCAGGATAGATGACTTTTTTTTAGAATAAAGAATGCATTTTAATTTTTTTAACAAAAATTTTGATTTTCAATCAACCAGTTTACTATTCTACTTAATTTTTAAATTTCAAAGGAAAAAAGACGAGCTTAATACCAGATAATTGACTTATTAACTCGAAAGTACAAATTCAAAAATTGATAAAAAAAAATTTTAATTGCTTGAATTTAAATTATAAAGACAAATTCTCAAATAAAACAAAATAACAAATTTTTAAACAAATTGTTCAATTTTCTACCGAATTGTTGAATTTCAAATAAAAAATTAATTTTCGAACAAAAAAAAAGTTCAATAAAATACATGAGTTTTCTACAAATTTGTTAAATTTCGAAGGCAAAAAGACGAATTTTACAAAAACACTAAAAATCAACCCGAGAGAAACAGATTTTTTACAAAAAAGTTTATTTTTTGCCAAAAGGAATGAATTTCCAGAACAAAATTATGGATTTAAAAAAAAGAATTGAACTTTGAAAGAAGTTTTTTCTTAATTTTTGACTCAATTGATGAATTTTTAAGAAAAAATGACTAATTTTTTAAAAAATAATTGAACTTTTAACCGAGTAGTTGAAAATCTCACTAAAAAAAATAAGTTTTTAACCAGAAATGACAGAATAATGTGCAAAAAGTTGCATTTGGAACTTGAAATGAATTTAGAAATAAATTTCTCATATCTAAAAAAAATAGTTAAATTGTCAAAAAAGGGAATAAATTTTCATCTAATCTAATTATTCTTTCATACATTGTATATTCGAACAAACGAATTAGAGAGTCAACTGAGTAGTTGAGTTTTTAATGAAAGGGATGAATTTGTGACCAAACAGTTCAATTTTTAATTAAAAAAGACAAATTTTTAACAAAAAATTAAATATTTGAATTTTTGCATTAAAAAATTCATTTTTAATTAAAAAGAAACGAATTATCCACGAAATAGTTCACTTTTCAGCCAAAGAGATGAATCTTCAACTAAAGAAATTATTTGTAGGGAGGAAGTGAGGGGAGGGGTAAGGAATTGTGGTGTGAGGCAAATTAGGGTCGGGGTGGGAAATGTGTGGGGAGGGTAATTTAAGGAAGGGGAGGAGTATTTATGGAGGGAATTGTGGGAAGAGGGAAGAGAGGGCTGTGAGGATATTTAAGGAGGAGATGTGAGGGGAGGGGTGCGTAATGGAAGTGAGTAGAGGGGTGTATAATGGGATTGATGGGATGATAAGAGAGGGACGGAGGAGTGAAGTGAGGGACAGGACGTGGTATGGGAAAGTGAGGGGAAGGGGAAATAAGGGTATAGTAGGGAAGGAATTTAAGGGATGTAAAGTGAGGGGAGGGGGCGGAAAGTTAGGGGAGAGTGGTGGTAATCAAGGGGAATTGGGGGGCGGTTTTATAAAATTAGTTTATATTTAATAGATAAAACGAAAGAAAGGGGATGAATGGAAAGTTTTCTAAAAACAAGGAAAACATTCTTTTAAAAAGCGAAAAAGAGGAAAATAGTAATATTTATTACTGAACTCTCATATTCTCGAAAAATTTTCGTGCAGAAAATAATTTTTTTCTAAATTGTGAGCCAATTAAAGACGAGAAGTAGGAAACCTTTTGATGACATCCTCTCTGGCGTCTGGGGTGGCGACTGGTTCATTTCCGCTGCTCACCTGCCCTGGAATCTTCCATCCCTTCTCCCAACATTCACGTTGTTGAACGACGTTACCGGATCCAGATCAGCCTCATTTCCAATCAGCGATGCTCATTCATTAGAAATCAAACTTAGAAATAACAAAAATCACAGTTTTAACACTTTCCTCACATGCCGCAGTTCATGCAGAAATTTCTGGCGAAACGCAACCTTATAAAACTTCAGCAGCTCGGAATGTTCGAGCCAAAATTCGAGCTTCGAAATTCGATTTCCGGTTCCTGACAGAAGGCTAAAAGAATTATCAAGTTGTCTAGGAAATTTGGAAATCAATCACTACCAACCATGATGCTATGAAAAAGCCTAAAAAGTGAAAAAGTAACGAAAACGCAAATGTCCTTTCGTCGCAGCTTATTCAGAGATTTCTGTTGAACTGCCTTCCAAATCTTAGGCAGTCGTCCAGGGTTCTTCGGAATCAATAAAAAACAACCTGGATGCTAGAAAAAAGCCCGATTTGTGGATAACAGGTGCCTGGACTCTTCAGAGCGATACATTATCTGCGCAGTCGTCGCAGTTTATTCAGAAATTTCTGGCAAACCATCTTTTCTGGCTGTTTCCCGAATTAAAGTGTCTTGAAGGAGTCTGGTCAGTGAACTTCTTTTATTGAAAACGAAACAAAAACTATACATTGTTCTAAGGGAACCCAAAGTCTCACTTGTTCCGGAGGGGTGTGAAATTTGGAGATGGAGGGGAAGTATGGGGAGAGGGTAAGATGCAAGGATGTTTTAGGTGTGGCAGGGGATACTAAAGTCCGGAATGTAAGTAGGGAAAATAAGCGTAGTAGGAGAAGTGGGGAAGGTAGATGAGGAGAGAAGAAAAGTGAAGGATGGTAGGCGGACAGGAAGGAGGTAGTAAAGAGAATTTTAGGTGATGGACTCCGCAGAGGGTGGGGGCAGGAAAAGTAGGGGTACGTGAAGCCGGAGTAAGCAGGAGCGTCGCGAGAGGAGGGGGTCATAATTTATGATTGGATAGAATAGCATCGGCTCTAATGGGTCAGAAGTTAGGAGAGAAGAGAAGTAGAGAAAGGGGATTGAGTGAAAAGGGAAATAAAAGGACTTGAAAGACTTAGTCCTAGTAGGCTAATCATTTTCTTACTTTTTTTCTTTTTCGACATCCATTTCTATCCAATCTTATAACAAAATTCAGATGTCTTTTTATTTTTTCCAGTGGTAGTGAAAAAGAGCAAGTTTCAAATAGGGAAGAAAATTAGGCCACTGGGTAGTTTCGTAGACTATGAAAAGAAGCAGTTCGTCTTCAGTCTTCAGCGTGTGCCAACCCTCTAGGCCTAAATACCCTCTTTTATATGCAAATCCCTCGAGCTCGTTGAAAGCCGGAAGGCGGAGGGTGAATTTCGTGTATATCTATGGCCTTATCAGCTCGACGAGCCTGGGGTCGTGGAGAGCATTAGCGAAATTGTTTGTCTTCAATTTCTCCAGTTTAAAAAATTTTTTTTAAATTAACAGAATCTGTCAAAAAACCACTATCCACTGAGATTATTGTGATAAAAATATACAAAATAAAACATTTAAAAATTGGTTTCATAAAATTTAAAGGCAATCTTAAAGGTATTAAAGGTATTGAAAAATTCAAAATGGTGGAATTAAAAAAAATAAAAATTAATTTTACTTGAAGATTTCTACCAAGTGGTTTTTAGGGTCACCAAAATTAAATCTGAAGTGAGAATTACAAAATTCAAAATGTCGCATCCCATATAGTGAATCCAATATGGCGGATCCAATATGGCGAACTGGAAATACAAAAGTTGATTTTATTGGTTTAAAACTTACTACTTCGCGGTTTTTGGGATGACTGAGACCCAATCTGAAGCCCGAATTACGAAATTCAAAATGTCGGACTGAATATATACAAATTGATCTAAAGTACAAATTACAAAATTCGAGATACAAAATCCAATATGGCAGACTGAAAATATAAACAATAATCTTATTTGTATAAAACTAACTACTTCACTGGTTTTTTTGGTAACTGAAAATTAAACTAAATTTATAATTACAAATTTCAAAATGGCGGATCCAATATAGCAAACTAAAAATGTTTAAAATAATTTTATTTGCTTCGAACTAGCAACTTGGGGACTTCTGTGGTGGCCAGAAGCGACTTTTAGTTAGAATTTAAAAATTCAAAAAAACGAATCCAATATGGCGGGCTGAGAAAATTAAAATTAATCTTATTTATTAATTACTTTCTAATCGGCAGTTTCTGGGGTCAACGAACACAATCCTAAAATCATAATTGCAAAATTTAGAATGTGGTATGGGTAACTGAAAATGAATTTAAAGTTAAAATTACAACATTAAAACCTGGTAATCCAATATGGTGGACTGAAAACGTAGAAGTAGTTTAAAAGGATTTAAAATGTCTAGAATGGGAATTTTGGGGTCACAACATCAAATCTGAAGTCAGGATTCCAAAATCCAAAATGGCCGATCCAATATGGGAGTCTGAAAAAATGAAAACTTATAGAATTCATTTAAATTTTGTTACGTAGGGGCCTCTGGGCTCACTAAAAATAGAAAATAAAGTAAGAATTCCGAGATTCAGAAGAATAGATTCAATATGGCAGACTAACAAACATACAAAATAATCTTGTTCTATTAAAAATAACTAGGCGAGGGTTTTTTTAGTCACCGAAAGCAAATCTAAATTCAATGTTACAAAATTAGAAATAACGGATCCAATATGGCGGAATCAATACATAAAAATTAATTTGACTCACTTGAAAATTGTCACTCGTAAGTTTTTGGAGCCACTGAAAACAATTATGAAGTCAAAATGTCAAAATTCAAAATTATGAATTCAATATGGCAGACTTAAAATACAAAATTTAATATCATACGCGTAAAACTTGCTACCTAGCGGTTTTTAGAATCTCTAAAAATGAATCTAAAGTCAGAATTACAAAATTTAAAATGAAGGATCCAATATGGCAGATCCAACATGGTGGATCGTATTTCCTTACTTTTTGGGTCATTGAAATCAATTCAAATCGATCTAATATGGCAAATAAAAAAATAGGAAATTGGGATTGGTCTAAAATTTAAGGCTCGATCATTTTTAAGTCGCTGAAAACGAATATGCATTCGAAATGATAAAATGTAAAATGGAGGATTCAATATGGATGACTAAAAAGGTGAAACTGATTCGAATGGATTGAAAAAGGTTTTTGGGGTCACTGAAATTATATCTAAAGTCAGAATTCCAAATTCAAAATGGCTGATACAATATGGCGGATAGAAAAATGAAAATAAATCGGTTTTGCTTGCAATTTTTACTAGGTCGTTTTTGAGGTCGCTGAAAACGAAACTGCAATCAGAATAAGAAAATACAAACTGTCGGCTCCAATATGGTGGACTGTTAATGTAAAAGTGATTAAAATTGCTTTAAAGTGCACAAATATCCAAAATCGATGATCCAATATGGCGAACAGAAAGAATAAAAAAATTTATAATTGTTTGAAATTTTCCACTAAAATTTAATCTGAAATCAAAATAAAAAAATAAAAACTACTGATCCAAAATGGCGTGACAATATATATATATATATATATATATATATATATATATACGCATGCAGTATAGAGGATTAAAAAGAAGAAATGGTTTGTAAAGTTTGAAAACGTCCAGTAAGGGATTCTTGATGTCATTGACATCCAATCTGATATCGAAATTACAAAATTCAAAATGGCTGATCCCAAATACCACATTGAAAAAAATGAATCGGGTTGGCTCTAAACTTGCGCTTTGCGTGTTTAACGGGACGCTAAAAATTAATCTGCAATCAGAATAAGAAAATTAATAATAGAGGATCCAATATGGCGGACTACAAGGGATAAATTATTTTAATGACTTGAGCACGTCCACTAAGAGCTTTTTGGGGTCTCCGAACTCGAATCTGACGTTAGAATTACAAAATTTAAAACTGGAGATCCAAAATGGCGCATGAAGAAAATAAAAATAAATCAGAATTTTGTGAAACTTGATGCTTAGATGTTATACGTGTCGTTGCAAACGAATCTGCAATAAACATTAAAATTTCAAATTGCAGATCCAATATGGCGGACAGAAAACGTAAAAAAGATATGATTTGCTTCATATTTGTTTACTGCCCCGTTTTTGGGTTGCTGAATTTGAATCGAAAGTCAGAATTACAAAATTCAAAATGACTGATCCAAAATGGCGCATGGAAAAAATGAGAATTATGGGGATTTGGTTGAAGCATGCGGTTTGGGTGTTTATCGGGAGGTGAAAATGAACCTGCAATCAGAATAAGAAAATTCAAAATAGTGGATCCAATATGGCGGATTGAAATAAAAAAATTATTTTAATAGCTGGAAAACGTCCACTAAAGGGGTTTCGGGGTCATTCAAATCAAATTTGACGTCAGAATTACAAAATTCAAAATGGCTGATTCAAAATTATGTATTCAAAAAATAAAAATGATTTCAATTTGCCTCAAACTTTCGTCTAGGTTTTTTTTGGAACACTGAAAAAGAGTCTGTAATCAGAATAAGAAAATCCAAAATAGTGGATTCAAAATGGCGGACTGAAAAGGTAAAAGTGATTTAAATGGTTTAAAAAGTTAACTGAGGGGTTTTCAGGGACACTGAAATCGAATCTGACGTCAGAATAAATATATCCAAAATGGTGGATCCAAAATGGCGGACTGAAAAAGAAAAAGTGATTTGAATGGTATAAAGACATCTATTAAGGGGTTGTTGGGGTCGCTGAACTCGATTCTGACGTCAGAAATACAAAGTTTAAAATCCCTGATCCAGTATAGCCACGAAAACAATATTTTTAGAACAGCTTTATATTAATTTCCAGTGTTTACCTTAATTCGCTTGGCTTTACCGAATTTCTGATCTCCAGCTTCTAAGGTCTCATTTAAATTTGCAATTTTGGTTGCTAATGCCACTCAAGTCGAGGCAATTACATAGACAAAACAATCAATCTTAATACAATTCAGGTAGGTTGTATCCATTCTGAGGGAGCGTTACAACATCTAATATCGGTTTACTAACTTAGTCGTGCCCTCCCTCTATTATAATCCGTTCGTAATTTACCATGAAATCCTCTCAGAGTTGGAGTTCTAAAGTAAGGGAACTGCGTTACTGGTATCATAGTATAAAAAAAGGATTAATCAAATTTCAAGAAAACTAAAGTCTAAAGCAATCTCCTAAAGGTTTAAACTATTATAAACTGTAATTTAATTTAAAAGGGGGTTTTAGTAATACAGCTCCGGTTTATTTTAAATACAGCAGAGGTCTCTCTGGAAGTTAATTAAAGAAGCGAAAAAAAAAGTTCTAAAAAATTCACTGCTGGCTGGGTTCGAACCAACTATCTGCTTATTAATATTATTGATAGGCACACACAGACACAAACAGCACCTACATAAACGTCCAGATACACACGAGTCTACACACAGTACCCACATACACGAATATACACACACAAACAGAATCAGGGGTGTATAAAATATAATAACGGAGTTTGACCTTCATTTGACCTTGATATAGACGTGATGGGGTCATGTGGGCACCAGAATCGCGATCAGCGACCCCAAAAACGTAAAGATCCACTGGTTCGAGACCAGTTCCTCGCTAAGACATCAGCCGAGAAATTAAAAGAAGGATTTGACCTCTAGATGACCTCTAAGCAAACTTTAGAGACCGGTTCGAGTAACAGGTGAAGACGTATTCGGACTTAAGATATTCCGCTCTTTCAGAATCCAGTGTAAAAAAATTGCATCAATCGAATTAAAGTGTTTGACTTTCATTTGACCTTGAAGTAGACGTGATGGGTTCATATAGCCACCGAAGTCGTGATCAGCGACCCCAAAAATGTAAAGATCCACTCGTTCGGTACCCGTTCCTAACTAAGACATCAGTTAAGAGATTAAAAGAAGGATTTGACTTCTATATGACCTCTAAACGACCTGCAGAGGTCGGTTTGACTCACAGGTCAAGACGTATTTGGACGTAAAATTTTCCGCTCATTCAGAATCTCGGGTGAAAAAATATAATTAATCGAATTTAGGTGTTTGACCTTCATTTGCCATTGATATAAATATAATGGGATCATATGGACACCGGCATCGTGATCAGCGACCCCAAAAACGTAAAGGTCCACTGGTTCGAGACCCGTTTCTAGTTAAGACATCAGCCAAGAGATTGAAAGAAAGATTTGACCTCTAGATGACCTCCAAACGACCTTCAGACGTCGGTTTGAATAACAGGTCAAAACGTATTCAGACGTCAATTTTTCCGTTATGTTAGAATGCGGAGTCAAAACCATTGCATCAATCGAATTAAGGTGATTGACCTTCATTTGACCTTGATCTAGACGTGATGGGGTCGTCTGGACATAAAGGTCAACTGGGCTGTGTAATTCATTCAAAATTGAACAAACTTTATTGCAATTTTACGGATTTGGTTAAAAATTGATGTATTTTGTTTAAAAATTAAAAAATTAAGTTCAAAGTTTTCAAGGTATAAAATTTTTAATTAAAAATAAATAATGGTTGAAGTTAATTTTTTTATTAGGATCAACAATTTAAGTTTAAAATTCATTTCCTTTTTTTGAAGATTTAACAAATTTTTTAATAATATATAGATTTGGCTAAAAATTTATGTAGTTAGTTGAAGAACTAAAACAATCAATTTTAAATTCTAAAAGTATAAAAACTTAAATTTTAAATGAAAAATTCTTCATGTTCATTTTTTCATGAAGATGCAGAATTTTAGGTGAAATTTCATTTCCTTGATTAAAAATTGAATAACTTTGTTAATTAATTCGCGAAAAAATTTTCTATTTTATTTAAAATTTATGTATTCTGTTAAAAAATAAGAAAACTAAATTTTAAGTTTTAATATTTAAAAAGTTTAAATTTATCATGCTTTAATTAATTTTTGTGTTGAATGTTTTTTGATTAGAATTGAAACAATTAAATTTTCAATTTTTAATAAAAAATTTTCAATAAAAATTTTTTATGAAGATACATAATTCAAGTAGAAAATTAATTTCTTTAGTTAAAAATTGAACAACTTTTTTGAAGAATTTAACGATTTAGTAGCATTCTTCTTTAAAAATTCATCGCATTGGTAGAAAATTTAAATACTTTACTGTTTTGTACAGAATTTGTCAAATTTAGTGGAAAATAGTTGTATATTATAAATAAAAAATAGTTAGGTTACCAACGAAAAATATATTTTTTTAAGAAAGAATCTTAATTCTCTAAAAAAAATATTAAATATCGTTAAAAAGTATATGAATTTACTACTAACAAATAAT
>JAAAKG020008332.1:0-21216 GCA_010014905.2 Druon quercuslanigerum
AAAAATAGAATAATCTTCATTTTTACGCTGAAATCTGAAAATATTAATTATTCTCAATGCAACGCTTGTTACCGGGTAGGATAAGGAAGATAGAAATCTTGAACCGGAATTTTGGTGGGGGCGAGAGTGGGAATATGGAGAAGGAAAGGCTGAGGAGAAGGAGATGCAGGAAGGAGTGGAAGAAGTACTAAAAAGGATTAATGCTAAGTGATGACAAAGAAGAGGATGTTATGTGGAAGCTCGAATAGAATAGATGATGCTTTGACGTGGGTAAAAAGGAAGATGCAGTATAAGTTAAGGAAAATAGCGGAAGAAGAAAGAAAAAAGGAAAGAAGAACATGGGTTAAATATTGGAGAAAACAAATAGACGGAGTATGGTAGGATTGGGAGGAAGAAAGGGGAGATTTAGTAAGAAATGTGGTGCCGGGAAACTAGGAGAGGAAGGAATTGGAGATAGGAAAATAGGAAATAGTAGGAGACGAAACGAGACAAAAAGTGAATTAAGAGAAGAATGGAGGATATATTACTGGAATATAGCAGGATTGGAGAGAAAGGATAGAGAATTTATAAAAAATTTGACTCAATGGGATGTTGTAATAATGATGGATACGTGGCTAGATGAAAAGGGATGGGAAAGAGTAAGGGGAAGATTAACAGGAGGTTACCAATGGCAAGTTGAATATGCGAAGAGGAAAAATAAAAAGGGCAGAGCAATGGAAGGAATGGTGGCGGAAGTGAGAAATGAATGTATAACAGGAAAAGATAAGAGAGAGGAAAGAACAAAAAGGAGGATTAACAGTAGAAGAGGTAAAGACTTGAAGAGAGAAGTGGAAGAAAGTGGGGGTTTGTGTTAACGGAGATATGCAGTGGAAAGCAGAGGAGTTGAAAAAAATAATAGAAGAAAATAAAGAAGAAATTAGGCTTATAATAGGTGGGGATTTCAATTCGAGAACAGAAAATAGAGGAGGAAGAAAATGGGGATAGATGGAGGATGAAAATCAAAAGATAAGGTACCGAATGGGCGGGAAATGAAGTTGTTAAAGAGCTTTGAGGAGTTGGGATGCTTTATCCTAGACGGAAATATAGAGGGAGATGAGGAAGGAGAATGTACACGGTCAGAAGGAGAAAGGGGGACAATAATTGATTATGTGATAGTGGATGATGAGGTAAGAGAGAAGTTTAGGAAATTAGAGATAATTGATTATATTGATTCGGATCATTTTCCCTTAAAAGTGGCATTAGAGGGAGAAAAAGAAATAATAACATGCATAAAAAGGGGACAAAGGTAAAGAGTGTAGGAAAAGGGCATTGGTCAAGGCAAGGAAAATAACAGTTTAGAGCAAAGGTAAGCAATGTCAAAATGTGAGAGGGAAATTTGGACGACGAGATCGAAAGAATGATGAAAGAAGTACAAAGACGATTAGAATGTACAAATAAAAATGAAGTTCGTAAAGAGGACAATAGAAGTTAATAGGGTGAGGATTGTAGAGAGAAAAAGAATGAGTTTAGAAAGGAATTAAGAAAGTGAAAAAAAGAAAAAAGTAATTGGGAAGAATATAGGAGAAAAATAAGTGTACTCTGAGTTGTGTATTCAAAAGAAAAAGGAAAAGAATAAAAGGTTTGAGGAAGAGGCGGAGAAGGCTAGGACAAAATAAGAGGTATGGAAGGTAGTAAATAGAGAAAGGAGAGGAAGAAAAGGAGTAAACCAAGATATTGAAATCGTAGAATGGAAAAAATGATTTTTGGATTTGCTAGGAGGAGTAGAGAGAAAATATAAGAAGGAAGGAAAATATGGTAGAGAAAGAAATAAGGAAGAGAACATAACAATGGAAGAAATAGTCAAGGTGTTAGGAATGATGAAGGATGGCAAGGCACCTGGTATAGATGAGATTCCAAATGAAGTATGGAAATATGGAGGGACAGATATAGAGGAATGGGCATGGTTAATGTGTAATCGAGTATGGAGAGGAGAGGGGTGTTCAGAGTTATGGAAAGAAGGAGTAGTGATACTAATAGTGAAGAAAGGCAAAGGAGAGGAGGTTAAAGATTGTAGGGTTGTGACGCAGATGCCAACACTGTATATTAAGAGTTTACAAGAAAGGTATATAAGGTGTACATTAGAGGTAGATTGGAGGACGCCAGGATACATAGAGAGAGAACAAGCACAAAGAGATAATTTAAGTATTAGAGCGGGAAAGAGGGCATGGAAATTGGAGATGAAGCTGAGGGAGGTAAAGGGAGGGTATATGGCTAGAGTGTTTGATGGAGGTAGAAGAGAGGAGAGGGAGGACGATATAATTACTGAGATAGGGAGAATAAAGGAGGGAATTCTTGAATTCTAGAGACGTAGAAGACGGGACTGGAATAAGCTATGAAGAATTTCAAAAAAAAAAGACAGGGAAAGACAATTAATAGAAAGATGGGGGATGATTGAGGAATCAAAATACAATAAACAGTATAAGATGATAAAAAGGGAAGGTTTTTCAAAGTCTTTAGAAAATGGATGGGGAGAGAGAAGGTGGACCAGAATAGCAAGATTTAGATTGTAAAACGAGGTAAGAGAGGGGATGTATTAGGGAAAGGAAGAGAACAGAAAGTGTAGAATATTTGAATGGGAGGAGGAAACCTGGGAGCACGTATGGGAAGGATGTAGGACAGGAATGGAAGATAAAGGGAGCTCGCAAGAGAATGTGGTTAAGATTCTAGTGCAGGATGGATTAGGACAAAAAAGTGAAAAAATAAGGAAACTAAAGTCGCCTAGATTAGAAGCGTAAAGATTGTAAGTAATGGATATGTAATGGCATAAGTGGACTAAGATGCGTTTGTGTTCTCATTCTCTCTCTCTCTCTCTCTCTCTCTCTCTCTCTCTCGCTTGCACTTGCATTCTAGCTTTAGATCTCTCGCTCGCTCAATAGTTTGCCAATAAAGCCCTAAATTACGCTATTACGGGAAATATAGATAAGGAACTAGATATAAGGCTTTATGTACATAGTTGTGAATACTTGTAAATATTAAGGTTGAGATTTTTTTGTTTGTTAGAAATGTATACGGAAATATTGTAGGAATGGAAGTCATGTAAACTTTTAGGGGACATATTATGAATAAAGAAGAAGTATTTGAATTTTTCAACCCAAAAGATACATTAATTACCAAAAAGATTAATTTTCAACAAAATACAAGAATTCTCAACTAAAACAGATAAATTGTCAATCAATAGGTATAATACAGGGGTCTCTGAACCTAGCTCCTGTATCTACTAGCAGTCTACAATACAGAAAAAACAAAATATTCTCAAGGGTGAAAATGAATGTGATTTTACTTTTTTAATATTAGACAATTGTGGCCAATTAATGTTTACGGTAAATCATTTTTTTTTTGCTTTAATCAAAATTTATAATCGGATAATTTTAGAAGCTTTTAAATAAAAATATTTTATTCTGTTATCAATTTAACCTCTTCCCTATCGGAATTGTCTTAATTCTGAAGTAAATAAATTTCAGATGAAAAGTTTAAATTTTAAAAGCTTGTATTAGGCCAGGGGGCTCCAGAATACGTCTATCAATTTAGCAAGCCAACTATTCGGAAAATAATTTTTGACTAAACCAAAAATTGGCGTTAAATTGCCGTTTTTATGCCGTGGAATTCCCAGAATTTGCCGTTAATTATTCTTTTTTTTTTATGGCATGGCCCGCTTACTTGCGGTTCAAGTTAGCAAGCCACCCCCTGAAAATGGCTTCCCTCCGTACAGCAAATAATTTTGAGTACGTAGATAATTGCCGCTTAATTTGCTGTTCACGAAAATATCATTCCCAAGGTCAGGGCACAACGGTGTCCGGGGCAAAACGGGAAAAACTCCAATTACCATCTCAAGTTAGCAAGCCACCCCCTGAAAAGGGCTTCCCTCCGTACAGAAAATAATTTTGAGTACGTAGATAATTGCCGCTTAATTTGCTGTTCACGAAAATATCATTCCCAAGGTCAGGGCACAACGGTGTCCGGGGCAAAACGGGAAAAACTCCAATCACGATCTCAAGTTAGCAAGCCACCCCCTGAAAAGGGCTTCCTTTCGTACAGCAAATAATTTTGAGTACGTAGATAATTGCCGCTTAATTTGCTGTTCACGAAAATATCATTCCCAAGGTCGGGGCATAACGGTGTCCGGGGCAAAACGGGAAAAACGCCAATTACCATCTCTGTTAGCAACGCACCAATTAAAAGTGGCTTTGTTTCGTCTGGAAATTGCTTTTCAGCGTGATAATAATTTGCGGCTCAAGAAAAGATTATTCCCGTCGTCGGGACATAATGATATCTGGGGCAAAACGTGAAACATGCCATTTCCTATCCCAAATAAGCGAAAAATTTCCTCATGTCGTCAATGTTAACAGCTCCACCTACCGCTGATGTAGGTTTCACTGGGCACATTTTTTTTTATAAATAAAGTAAGTGCAAGCTATAAAGTGCAAAACTGACACTTGGGTATAATATCTGTTTGTACGTCGATAGAAGCGGTAGTATTATCTATGCTTTCAAAAATGATTGTCATACGAAAGGTAACATTTTTTTAGGGGCTTCTCGTTGATTCGATACACAAAACTGTTCTTCTTCTGTTTTTCTTCAGACACCATTATGCTTCGAACATGAGAATGATATTTTTTGAAACGGCAAATAGTGACAATCATTAAGGTATTGGAAATTTTTTTACATGTGACGTCACTCAGGCAGTTGACGAATGCGTATAGACAAAATATTGATAATATTTCATAATACATTGTTCAAAAACATATTTCTGCCACGGAATCTTTCTAACCTGCCGAAATATAATTAGTTTTGTACATGAATATAAATTATCTCCAATTACAATTTGGGTGCCTGAAGGTGCGAAACGGAAATGAATTTTTTTGTAACACTGTTGTCTCAAACAATGCTACTGCGATAAATAAATATCGATAATATATTAATATAAACTATCGATATTTTTTTCTTGGCATTACAATATTTTTTCGCGGCAAAATTATGGACCAAAGATTAACGAATATTTTGTTTACCTAGATAGTTTTGAGGGTCCTTGTTAACAAATTGAAACTTGGGTGCTCAACAGCTTGAAATAACAATTGATTCTAATTTAATTTCAAAATATACAACGGCTATTAATAGTCAACCTATATTATGCCAAACATTAGATTAAGCTCATTTTATCGTTATTTTCTCTCTACTGAATTATTTTTTTTACAATTTAATCGGATTTAAAAAAATTAATAACTACAAATGTCATAGGTGTGGTTGCAACTACATTTATTGAGCTTCATTAAGGAAAATAAGTGACTAAACTCGCTGTTCGCAGGGTCAGGTGGGTAAGCCTGCTTGTAGCTTGGTAAGGGTGATTTATCGAGATTAGGTAGATTAGTGGTGGGTGTTTGGATGGATTACGTTGGTTAAGGGGTAGGTGATTAGGTTGGCTATATTATGGTGTGGAATTCAATTATTTTAAGAAGAACGAGCGATTAAACCTGCTGATCCCAGAGATAAGTGGGTTAGGCTGCTTTTGGTTTGGTAGGGTTGGTTTCTACCCCTAGAAAGCGGATACTCCAAAAATAAAAAAACATGGGTTCAATATTTTTTGGTGTTTTATTGATGTGCAAGGTTTGGTTCTAATCGGCGAGTGACACTTGGGTAGTGTTACTAAGTTACACGATTGAGCACGAATCAGACCACTTTAGCTGCTATGATACTTTTCAAAATTCTTATCAATCAGGTTTCGCTGCCGCCGCGGCTCTATTTCACGTCAGTTCCAGCCAGTGGTGTCAGAACGCGGAAATCTCTGGCATGTACAGTAGTGATCCTGTGCATTTTTAAATTCACACATGGCGTTACATAACGTAAACAGGGGCGTCATCCGGCGATTTTCCGGGATGTGGATCTCCCCTGGCCTTATATGAATACTAAAAAAAAAAAAGAAAAAAAAAGGTCCCAGAATACTAAAACAACAAAAAAAGTCAGTCATAGGTTAGATGAAAGTAAAACACCAAATTAGCCTCAAACTCAGTATATATCTGTATTCCCGTCGTTAGCTTACATCTCTATTCACCGCTTTAACATTCCATTTTTTCATTTGTTCATTATAATTGTGTTCTGAGAGCGAACGTTAGTCGTCTGATGTTGTGTTTTAGGATGAAAGTGTCTGTAGAGTTTTCAAAAAGCCAGCAGCTTTTGCAGATACTGAAGCATCAGAGTCAGGATGTTCAGCAACATCATCGAGAAAATCCATGGATGTTTGATAATTCGACTTATCGTAAGCTGACTTTAAAGCCTTAATTCGTAGAACCCACCTAGAATGTTAAATAAATTTATGTAATCAACCGAAAAAGTATTTGACTATAAACTGTTTTATATCACAAAAAGTTCATAATGCAATTCATTCCGAAGCATTTATTCGAGAATCTATTTCATGCTATTAGTATATTTTAATAAGAGTTAATATTTTTAAGTGGTATTTTTACACTAAATTCACTAAATTCGAGTTTCATATGATTTTATTTATTTTTCTGTTATCGTGAGGTTTTGACAGAATTCGGTCATGATAAACATTTTTTTTCAACGTAATAGTGTTAACTTTTCTACATAAAACAAATACATTTGTTTAAATGGATTCATTAATGTATCAACAAAAATTTTACTCTTTCATACATGCGCATATATGAGGAACTTTGAATAAATCGTTCATGAACATTTTTTAAATTACAAATAACATGATTTTTAATTGAGTATTAGATCTTTTCACGCACTAAATTTCATTACAAACAAGATGTTGTCGTTTGCTTCTATGAGTCAATTTTAGTAACATGATTTTTGTTTTCATTAAAAAATTTAATCACTATGATGATAAACATTTATTCATAAATTTTATGACATTAATGAATTAAAAAGTTCATTGCAAATAGAAACAAATTTAAAAAACTCTTTTAAATGCATAAGGTAGATTGATTGTGTACCTTGTAGGGCAGTACGCTGAGAGAAGAGGCGAATCGTCGGATTTATCGTGTTTATATTTTGTGAATCTCTTATGAAATTTATCATATCTTTTGTCGTTCCAATAACATTTTTAATTTCCGGATGGCCCTCTTAAGTATCCTGAACACTTAGACTAAGGTTGTGAGCAGAACAATGAACAAATAAAGCTCGAGGCTCTATCTTCCTGATCCGAGTTTGTAAGCCACTTATTCGCCCACTTACGTTGCGAGCGCCATCATAACACTGGCCTCTTAAATCATGAATATCTAGCATTCGATCTTTTTAAAAATCAGTTACGATATCGTATAAAGTTTCTACCTTAGTGTCAGGTGTGTCAAAAAATCCCATAAAACATTCGTTTACTAAAAAGTTGTCGTCTACAAATCGAATACAAATAGAAACTTGCTCAAGTTTACTGATATCACTAGTCTCATCGAGTGTTAGCCCATAATATTGTGCTTTTTGAATTTCTTCCAGAATTTTATTTCGTACCATCTCAGCTATTATTTCGAGAATTTCATTTACACTGCTATTATGGAGCCATTTATAGCCTTCACGATTTAACCAAGCCTTTAATTCTGGGACGTCTTGACTCCTTAATACTAAAAGTTGATACATGTTTGAGTTAATTTCTTCGTGTCCTCGTAAAGCTAGCCCTTGTCTCGCTAAATAAAGTATCGACGTAACGATTTTATTTAAAGCAATAAGATTGTCGTGCATATCTTTCTGTTGTTTGGTTGAAATTTTTTGTACTACACTTGGTTTTTTGCAGCTTAACATTCCTGATACTGCAGATGCATGAAAAGCAATAGCTTGATGTGACTCGAAACATTTACGAGCGTTTTTGAATGTTCGGAAACCTTCGTCAACGAAAGCTTTTTTACATGACATAGCGTTACTGTTCGTAGGTAACAGTAATTTTTTATCCACGGCTTCGGTACATATACTACATATTATACCTTTCTTATTCTCGTTATAATTTATCCAAAAGAAGCTTTTTTTCCAGTTATCAAGGCTTTTAGGTTTAGCTGCAAAAAAATACCATACTAACATTTGAAACTTGAAAGTATTTCGAAATCGCTTGAAATTGAATGACTCGACAAATGTACATAAAGATAACCAAATTTTATAAAAAAAAAGATAACCATTGAAAAATTATTAAATATTTATTGATAACTCCTTACACAAAAAAAATCAAAAGTTACGTTCTACATGCTCTTTCATAGCGTGAATAGAATAATATATTTTTTTCGTGCCGAGATAAAACTGGCACTTGCTCCCGTCTTGTCCATCGCAAGTACTCCTTTACTCCCACGGCACGAAAAAAAAATAGTATATACGCCACGGGAGAAAACAAAGAAAGCCTCAGATCGCATGTTTCTATGGTCACCCGAGCCGCAGAGGAGAGGCAGAGGCGAGACGTTCTTAATGTTTTCTCGCTAGATGCATAATATACTATTAAACCGACGAAAATACCGTAAAACGTTGTTAAAACTTTCATGATATTTATCGTTAAAATAAAAACGGAAACTTACAAGAAATGTTATTACATGCACCTCTGACAGTATTGGAATTTGACGACGAATTCTCCCTAGCCCCGTTATCAGTATTATTAGCACTGCTCGATGTAGCGACCGCATGCTTTCCAACGTCAGGTACACTAGGATCGGGATCTTTTAGCTTTCCCTTGATAACGTACTTATCCATTCCCTCAGATTACAGTTCCTAGTATACAACACGCAAACGTAACTACTACTAACAGTAAAAAAAATCTATTATCAACAACGGCTGTCGACTGGTACGAAAGACAAAACAGCACCGACTTGTCGAAACGTGTGCAGCTGATCGGCAGCGATATCGCGGAAGTTGCCGCCCGCCGGCTCGGATCAGGTCTCTCGTCAGCCGTCTGAAGGCGCTTTAGTGTTGCGGGAAATTTAAAAATCTCGCAAAGTATGCATATGCGACATTCTGAATTTTCGGGTGTGGATTTCCACACCCACTCAGGATTGGGGTGTGGAAGTGTCCACACCATCCAGAGAGCGGATGACGCCCCTGAACGTAAAAATACACCGGAGTAACTACTGCACATGCCAGAGATATCCGTGTTATGACACCATTGGTTCCAGCTGATTGTCTACACTAACCTGTAAATGCTTAAAAACGAGAAATCAAAAATTAAAGCCGGATCAAAGATGTAAACAAAAAATGGATTTGGAAATCAGCGAATTCTCTAAAGTAGGTAGATTTTACCAGCTAAGAAGTTGGCAATGGACAGAAGCAGTTGGCCTGACCTGCGAAAAGTCAATATTTAGTGTATACTCTACATTTACACATAAAAATACATGCTCATAAATTATTGAATTTTTGTTTAAAAGTGCACACTGTAGGTATTTTGAATTTTCCCGTGAAGAATGACGTTACACAGATGTAGCCCATTCAGTGATGGGAAAACGTGGATATCTCTGACATGCGCAGTAGAGATTCCTGTGTATTTGTAGGTTATGTAACCGTATGTATCAGCTCAAAAGTACACAGGATTCACAACTGCGCATGCCAGAGATATCCGCGTTCTCAAATTATTGAGTCAATTTATGCTTTTCGAGAAAATTTCCGTCAAAGGAGTCATATTCAGGCCTTATTAAGAAAAAAACAAAATGATAATGGTATACTCAGTCGCAAGAAGATAGAAAAAGAGATAGGCATTCAAATTTATATTAAATAGATAGAATGAAGTAAAGAAAAAGCTACGGTTCCTCGGTTCTGAAAGAGATTAAAATCGTTATAGATAGAGAGAAAAAAGATGATGGAAATTGGAAAAAGGTAGCATTTTATATGGATGTAAAGTGACCCGTTGAAAGCGATAGAGTAGTTCTATCTCTTTCAATATTTTTACTTCCAGTAGGGTGATATATATCAAGCTGAAAGCACCTTTTGGGAACCCTTAATACCGTTAAAAATGGTAAAACATTTGAAACCCCTTGCATTACATCTTTTAAAATACCGTAAAATTTTCAAATCAATGGAAATCCCTTAGAACCGTTCAAATAAATTCTACATGAATTCTCATGAACTTTCAGGGAAATTTCCTTTTTCTCTATAATTCTTCGTTTGATCCCTTGAAAATTGTGTAGTAGTTTACTGAATAATATAGGAAAACACAAATTAGGATCTTCAAAGTAATATTAAATAGCTAATCTCATCGTTTCAGTATTTGGACAGCTAGGCATTTGCACAATTGGGTTAAATAAAACTCCAAAAATATTTTTAATTTATTTTAAGTCTTCTAAACATTAAATAAAAGATGACGCTTTTTGGAATGTATGTTTATTTTTAGATTAAAAAATACTGCTTACATTCTCACTTTGGAACCAGGGCCCAACCTTAAAATTGAATTGCCTCATTTTACTTAAATAATACTAGACTGACACCTTTTTAGATAATTCAGGCATATTCCTCTTTTGAATCAAATCATTGTTAGCAGTTAAAAATTTATTAATTTCAATAGATTTTTTTAAAACGTTTTTTTTTTTCCTACTCAGCCGTAATTCTCATATTTTTGGAGCAACATAAGGTAATTCAATTTTGAGTTTGGGTCCTGGTTCCAACGCCTTTAACTAACTAAAAGTAAATGTCGTCGTTACTTCGTTAAAATAGTATACTATTGACCTCTTTGGTGCACACAATCAATATGTAACAAAGGTATGATTTACAAGTTTATCCCTTCTGACATTCGAGGTTAGGTTGGAGCGGTTATATAATAGGACACTTGCAATTGCGAATGCGCATGTACGAAAAACAAATATGATCAAAATCATACTTCGCTATCCCTCCTCGTGTTGTGTAAACGGCAACTATCAGAACTGATAATAAGCTATAATAAAACACATAATTCATACCTGCGTTACATAAAATTACTTTATAAAATCAGTTTGTTTTAATGAAATCATTAAAAGCATTAGTTTTCACAACGACGCTAAAGTTTGTTTAGCACTTATGATAATCAAATCTTGTATAAATTAGTCGCTCATTTTTGCTCAATCGGCTAACTTTCCGTATTTGATTACATACAATTACATTATCTCAGTTTTTTGTCAAATCAACCCGCAAAATCTTTCTCAAATTCTCCACTGCGTATCTAGTATCAACGTTAAAAATTTCCTCTGGAAAATATTTTATTCAAAATTTATCTGCAGTACTGCAAATCGGGGTAAAGTCGCACATGTAGATTAAATTTGCTCACCTCCTAATTGATATTTAAAAATTCAATATCAAATTTCCTAGGACAAAAAAGATAATCGATTGTTTGAATCATTAGAGCTGTCAAACTTGATTTCGTAATTTATTTATTGCAAATTTATTGTTAAGCAACTTTATAGGACATGAGTGACTTTACCCCGTTTTATGGTATTCAAAGCTAAGCAACCCCTCCTAATTGTAAGTTACTACGTTCATAACAGATTCATAGATAAAAACACCTTGAATTTCTTCTTGTCCCAACGTATTTTGTTACATAAAACAGTAAACATATCACCAACTACACATTTTATAATTCATCCTAGGTAATAATATTAGCAAGATAGCCCAATGCATACCAGAATCTGAGACATAACTCTCACTCTCTCGCAAAATGCCCCTAAAGTGAAACTCTTATCTAAGAAAATTCTAGGATAAGACTCCTTTAGTTTGATGTTCAAAGAAAAGGAGAAAATAATTTTATCCTCACACAAATTCATTTTAAGGCACCCTACAATACCGTTTCAGTTTTTAAAATCCCATAACGTCAATAAGGCTCAACTTTATCTTCCGGTGGAGTTGAACAACATTATTGTTATCTTTTTTCTTCCTGAGATTTGAGATACTTCATATTTAATTAAAGGAAATGAGAATAAAGGTGAAAAAATTGAATTCGCTATTTTGCAGATAAAAATTATTTTTTAAAGATTTAAATCAGCACTTGTCTTCTGGGCTAAAGTAGAGATTAGTAAATCCAGTGATTTATTGGTACTTTCTTCTGTAACTGTATCTTCTGTAACTAATAATCAATAAATTGTAGATTAGTATTTATAATTTCTTATAATTTAAAGAAAACCTCGGAAAATAATCGTAAATATATCGTAATAACTGACCACTCTTTGTAGCTATTTTCACGCTTGACAATTGCTCCATGACATCTTGTATTTGGCTTTTAATATCCTCTTTCTTGTCCGCTATTAGCTCGTCCTCAGATTTAAAGCTAACTTTCTTACCTGTGAACAAGTCATCGTACACCAAATGTTATTCAATGGATACAATATTTTTACCAAAACTTTTTAACTTTTTAAAGAAATAAATTATTGTGCATTCTTAAAAATAATTGAAATGGTTTAAGATATTGGAATAGTGTCCAAAGAAATAGCGAAATTTATCATTCGGACTTTTCAATAAAAAAAGAGATATCACAAATTGCATTTTTTATTAAAATTTGAAATTTTCGCCAACACAAGTAGCTGCAGATACCAGATGTCATCGCGGGATTTATCGAATCTTAATGATACAAGTTTTAGTGATCGATACAAATTTAAACATTTCTTTGGAAACCATTCGAGCAACCTTAAATTTGTAACAAAAAGAGCCCAGGCATGAATACAGAAGAAAAAAAGTATAAAGTAACATACTTGGATACGGTTTCTTAAGTTCTTTCATGGTACCGCAAAATTTTCCACCATTATTAACACTTTTGTTAATCAGTGACTTTGGTTTAGGCAGTCTCTTCATTCCATCCTCCAACTTTTTCAGCTTGGCCTGCAGCGCTTTTAGCTGTGGAGAACAACCAACCTCGTTAGAAATTTCAATCCTAGGGATTATTGCAGTGTGACACTTTGTTGAACAAAACATGAAAAATGCTTTTCATTTTGATTTTACCTCTTCTCGTAATACTGCCAGCTTCTGCGTACATTCTTCTACAAAATCGCAGTGGTTGGCCGAACTTTGGGCACCAGAGCTGTTTTCACTTGCGTTGCTAGTTTCCATTTCTTAATTTCCAATCAGAAGATTTTAATATCATTTAATTGACGACACCAGCAATCGTTACACTTTAGAAATTCTGAAAAAAATTTAATTTATACATTTGACTTAGAAATATTTTATGTAGAATAATTCAAAATTCAAAAACGAACATTTTTAAATTCAAACTTCATAAAGTAAAAACTAAAGAATATTAAATTGGAGGATTTGCAAGGAGGACCACTTTTAAATTGAGTATTCTAAAATATAAAATTTTAACCTCAAACATTCTTTCAATTGAAGATTACCAAACTCCAAAATTCAAAAGAAAATCATAGAAATCTTAAAGATAATCAAAAATAAGAGCTGCGATGCCCAAGTAGGTGACTTGAGCTACTGCGCTCATCTGAGATGGAAGAACGCCGGTACCTCTTTCATGCGCAGTAGTCATTCCTATGTATTTTTAAGTTATGTAACACCATGCGTCAACCTCAAAATATAAAGGAATCACTACTGCGCATGCCAGAGATATCCACATTCTCCCATCACAGGTGCTCGCGTTAGGACTTCGCGTTGATTGGCCACGGTTGGCGCGAAATTCAAAATGGGTACTAAAAAGAATTCTTTTTATTACAATAAATATTTATTACAAAACGCACGAGAATACATATAAACTGTATAAATTTGGTGATAAAACACATATTTCCTAAGTAACATCTTAATTCCATTAAATTCCCAACACCGACTGATATTTTACCAACCAATTTTTATTAAATACAACTTATATGCATTCTTGTGTATTGCATGATAATCATTCATTTTAATTACAAAAACTGTTTTTAATACCCATTTTAAATTCAGCGCCAACTGCGACAAACTAGCGCGCGGCCCTAACGTGAGCACAATAGCTGAAGGCGTCATGAAAAATGAAAAATATTGGCATCACTGAATAAGGGTACCTTTTCACGGACCACGGATTTTGAATTACTTCTGAAATTAATATTTTACATAGGATCCTAGACATAGTTAGAGATGGGCCGCTGACCTTGTTTTTCACTATACCGTACCGTCAACTGACCGTTTTCCTGACATCTGACCGTCATCGAAAATCATGGGAAATTATCGTTTAAATCGTTACTGTAATATTTTTACATAAACAATTAATGTTAAAAAGAATCATAGATTATTTTTTCATTTATTTCACGTTACTATTAGCATGGGCATGAGGTGAAACATAAAATATAGGTGTTATGAGTGTAACCTAACCTCAAAAAGTATGTTTGACACGGGAAAGTTAGAAAATTGCTTATTAGTAAAATAATAGGATTTTTTAAATAATGGGAAAATAATAACTTGTAATAAATTGCTCGAGCAGTAGCTTTTATCATTATTTTTATCCTCTTTCTCAGTTTCGTCTTTTTTATTAGAGACTGCTGTCTTGCACTGCAGTTTTTTAAATATTTTAGACAGTGCTACTTGAATTGGCAAGACTATCAAAAACATTTTTCTTCGAAAATAGCTTTGACTTACAATGTAACCCTTAATACTTTTAGCTTCTTTTAACTTTGTATGTGCTTTGTGTGCCTTATAATTTTGTTTCTGTTGAGTTGTTCAACAGAAAAAATTATTAACAACTGAAGGCGGTAAAATACTAATTGAAATTGGTGTCATGTGACTAAGAGTTTCTCATAATTATCTTTCAATGTGACGATGTGCCTTTGATGAAAACTATGTAAACTAACGAAACTCATGATAAAGAGGTTAGGCCATGCTGTGAATTCTGTCTATTTTATTTGATAGCTTTATTTGTTAAGGTTAATGTGACAAAAAAGTTTACATTTTGTAATATTTGCATTAAGAATCAGTAGTAAGCTGAAGGAAAACAGTAAGTACAATTATTACACATTTTAAAATCGTACATATTTATGAATTGGTCAGTGAACATGACACCATTTAAGTACTTTTTCAGGGAATGCTTTATACAAAAGTTTTTGATTAAAATTTTGTATGTTCTCATACATAAAGAAGTATAATATTATAGTTTATAGATAGTAATACTAGATTATATTTATTTATCTCACAACACTTAACCAAAACAAAACATCGACACAATAATAGATATTTGAGAATCACTGCCACATGAGCTGTGATTCGTGGAAAATCCGACCCATTTGACGTCAAAGGGGCTTTCCAATCGACGTCGTGATAAAAAAATCATACTTGAGCATTAAATTAAAAATAGTAAACTATATGTAAAAAATAGTTTATGTGCGTTTTTTAAATTAGAATTTTATATAGTATAAGATCCATTTATTGGAAAAATAATATCTGACTGTTAACAACCCTATTTGTGCAAAAGCAGTTTAGTTATGAGGATATCCTTACGGAGAATCTGATACTTGGGAAAGATGGATCTATTATTAGAATGGTACATATTTTTATCTGAATTATCAAAATTTAAGAAATTTAAATTAGAATAAAATCCATGATAAAAAATCCTATTTAACGTCCAATAATCAAATTGGTGTAAACTTCTGTAAAAAACAAGAATCCAACGACCAAATTTAGAGCACAACAAACAAACAAAAAATGCTCCAATTGTTATCTGAAACAAAATTTTCAAAAATAAAAATTTAAGAAAAAAAATAAAAAAGAGGAAAGAAAAATGAGTAGGCAACCAACCACATCCCCCTCCTATTTTTTTCCTTTTCCATATTTTTTATTATAAATTTATTATTATAAATATTTAATTTAAACGAGAGAATTTATTAAAGTTGTCATTCACAAATTAAAAAACAGTATTTTTTTAAATATATGGTTCACAAATACAATATTTTGTTTTACATCTTAAAGCCTATTGTTTATAATATAAAGTTATACATTTTCTAGATTTGAAAAGAAATTTAAAATTAAAATTGAAATTTGCAATTTTCACAGTTTATAATATTTACTTATATCAATGTTGAAAATTGAATGTTTGTTTATTAACTTATTGGAAATTTAATATGTTACAAAATATATATTTTTAAATAAATGCATGCAAAAAACGTATTTTAACAATTAAATTTGTATTTTGCTCATGCGTTTCAATAATTGTCGGTTTAAAAGTACAGCCTGCGCCGCCACTTTGCCGCGGTCAAATTTCACGTTACATTTATTCTGCAGGACTTTATAGGAGAGCCACAGACACCCCGTTGCTAAGAATAATAAGGAAATCGAACTGTCATGGAAAACTTTTTCGAATCTGACTAGAGTTCTTAAATTCCCGAGAATTTAAGTTCGGATTATATGACCGAGAATGTGACAGAATTTGGGTGAATTTATGATTTTTGACAATATTTTTATTGTTCACGTTATGTCATCGGTTGAATATAAATTATTTTCTAGCTTAGGCATATTCAGGAATTTAAAATATGCCGAACGGTAGCTTATGAATTAATTAACACTGTAGGTCTGAAATTCTAATATCAAAAATAATATATTTAAAAAAAAATCATTTAAAAAATCGTCAAAAAAATAAATGAACATAATAAATAGTAAAAGTGGGACGATGGTCGTGGGGGCTAAAGCGCAGGCTTTGGACCCACTCTGTCGGCTTGGGGGTTCGATTCCCGCCTCGCACTCTGGAAGAGCCTCGGTGGCCCATGCGGTGAACACTAGCCTAGCAAGGGAGTTGTTCATCTCCGGAGAGTTGTGGGACCCGGTACCTCTAGAGAAAAAGGTTCTCTAAGTACTTTAGGCTCTTGCTCTTGGTGGTTCGGAACCCACCTTAAACTGTAGGTCCCCCTCCCACCACTGTGGGAGGTGTGTTAAGGAATAGGAATAAGGTAAAAGAAAAAATGTAAACTCTTAGGGGACACATTAGAAGCTTCGACTAACTAATAAATAGTAGCGTTAAATGATAAAAATATTGAATATCAAGCACTACTCTTTTTTTAAATATTCAGCTTTATATTTATAAAGTATTAAATATTTCATCCTCGTATTTATATAGTAAAATGTTATTTTAATCGGAGCTTTGCCTTACACTTACAAATTTATTTTATTTCTAAATTTAACTAAATGTTTTTCTCTTAATCACATGCTTAAAAGGTAATGGACATTCTGTGCACATTTTAAAATGATAAGATTTTTAATACATATTTTATGATAAAATACTTTGTGTATAACAAATAAAAACGGTTACAGGTTTAGCAGATTCAGTGCCAACATAACCTATAAAATGCATTCAGACTCATCTGGATAAAGATATATTAATAACTTTCAATTCTAACTTATTCAAACATTTATTTTTTCCCGAAAAATCTTATTTTCTGAATGAAATGTTATAGAAATTGTTTGGATAGTAAAATTTTTAAAAAACATGATGCTATTATTTAAAAAATCAAGTATTGTTTAATTTCAAAATATCAAAAAATTGAAACAGACATGGCCACGTTCTTCTCAAGTTGGTATCCTATGTTACTTTTTGTTGAATGATTACATAATTTAGTTACATTTCTTCTGACGTTTAACAAAATTCTATTTGTTTAAAAAATGTGTATTTGCCTTAAGCATTTTTCTTTTAAAAAGGTTTGGAAAATATTATAAAATAGAACATATCAAATTATTTTTTTAACTGTATACTTTAAAGAAAGAATATTTTAAACTTTGTTTAATTTTTTGAACAAACTGAATTTGCTTAAACAATTATTTTTTCCCAAAAATATTTTAAAAATCGTAGTTAAGGAATTAAACATTATATTAAATGACTTTAAAGAGTAGTAAATTCTGTTAAAAGCTTTATATAATTATTTATACAATTAATTATTGTTTCTTCTTCTTTTTAAAAATTGAGTATGGATGGTTAATGAATAAAAATTGTTTAATCAACGAAATTAATTTCTTAACAGAACTTTCTTCTTCGAAATCATTCAATATTTTGTTTTGTTCTGAAAATACAATTTTATAACTATTTAAAAAAAAGTAATTGACTAAATAATTAAAACCCGATGATATATTCTTTCTATACACGGCACAGTCAGAAAAATAATTGTATGTACCGTATTTAAATATTATTTCTTAAATTTAATGAAAAGAAAACTGCTCGAGCAAATAAAAATTGCTTAAACAAATAGAGATTTGGTAAAAATTAGACGAAATGTCTGATAATTACGTAATTATTATACCAATTTTAAAAAGAAGGAGACATCTCTGGCTCAATTTTTAGAAATTTTGAAAATAAATATGAACTAATTGTTTAAATAATTACATGTCTTTAAAGAATGTTAATGCTCCAGCAAGCAACTACCAACTATTTCATTTCATTCCGCAAATACGATAATTTAAAAACAATTTGGGAATAAATAATTGTTTAAATAAGTTAAATTTATTTAAACAATTAAGAATGGTTTAAAAAACCATCGAAAACATTCAAATTGTCCATTTCGAAAACCCAAAATTTTTCCATATTAATTAAATAGAATTTTGAAGTGTCCGATGGCGCGTGTTAACATTTAAAATTCAAAAAAAAAATACGAATTTTCTTTCTCAGAAAATGGGAACTTTTTGGGAAGTGCCTTTCCCTCTAGATTGAAAAAATGCGCAATGCATTTTTTTGGATCACTCTAATATATATAAATTGATTATTATAATAGGCAATTATAATTTAATATGTTATATTATATTACTACTAAGATGCATTATTCCAATGGTAAAATCCGGTTAAGATTATTTCTAAAAGTTTGTACGTTTACGCTCAAAGTAATTATGAATCATAGATACTCCCACCGCCTCATCATAGAGTAATAATTATTTAAAAATATCTATTTATTACAAAGAGAATAGACAAATAATTGATTGCAATTTAGTGTTTTCAAAAATTTAAATTATTTTAATCCTGTTCATTCCCTCTTTTCAGATCTTCAATTTTTTTATTGCGTAATACCCTTTTGTTAATTATTGTGAAGTCAATTAAAAGGAACATGTTTTGCTTTTTTTGTGACCAGTGGGCACAAAAATCTTTACGATATCTTTACGATGTCGTAAAGATACCTTAACGGCATGGACATAGAATGTCGTAAAGATGTCGCCCAATTTTGTGCCCACTGGGTTTTCATTCTAGGTACTTGAATTCGGAGAAAACTTTGCTAATATCACAAGTGCTTGAGTAGATATTTCGCAGTCTTTTATAAAAAAAAATCGTTGGGTAAATAGAAAATAATTAGGGCGAACTGAGTAAAATATGCTAGGATTTTTTACGAACAAAAAAACACGAATTGGAGCAACGTGTGTAAATTCGTATAAATTCGGCAAAAACTAATTTAATCAAATCTCATAGACGCTCGAAAACGGTGAATAATTTTTAGGGAGCCTAATTTATTTGAATGCATCGGAAAAAATTGTTAGTATAAATACTGTTCAAGACCTGTAAAATTTGCTAATTTATTCAATTTAATTCGTGAGATTTTAATGTCGCCGGTTGGATTCTCGACACATGTAATCTTTATTTGTTTTTTAACTTGCTGTGACCATGCATTCAAGTCTTGCAATCTGCATTTTTCTAAATGAGTCTCAATTCGTTTAAACGTATCACAAAGGAAAATTAGGACGAATTAATATAAGACGTTAAGTCACACACAAAACGTCATACATAAACAGACCTCATACATAAACGTTACAAAAACGTATCAGAATACAAAAATATTGGGAAAGAGTGACTTAATTTACCGAAGACGCCAATTAGAAAATTAAGTAAGATTGTTAATAGCGTGAAAAAACGTTTTATTAAAAAAGACAATGTTTGGATTTCCTGTAGTTAAATAATTTCTACAATAAATTTTCAGAGGTTAGGTGCACCAAATATTTGTAATTTAAATTATTTCTTTTTTGCGAAACACAGGTACGATAAAAAATGCGGATACTGTGGTTCATTGTATCGACAAATTAGCGGGAAAAATCCTTTGGATTGACACATATATTATATACATATTTATAAACATTGATGTAAAAAAATGTATTGTTATAGTTTTATGTAATTTACCTGATTAGAACAAAAACAACACTGCCCTCTGTCTTGAAATCAGATTTTTTTAAAGTTTGCGAAGCCACTAACACGACAAACTTTATTACTTCGGCTATCTTCTTCTTTAGCAACATTGGTTTCTTGCAGAGCAAACGACCATCCACATTGCTTTGGTTGCAACTAGTGATCCTCATTTCCTCAAACGAGAGTTGGGACAAGAAGAGGAAGGATGTTCCGGTACTGCGGCCAATCATGGAACAGAATATTTTAACTGCAACTTTGCGTTTAGTGCAGACTCTGTGGTTCCGGCACAGCTGCCAAAACCTTGTCTCAAAACTGAGCCTCGAGGATCTCTGGAATTACAAACGATCATACTAGAAAAGAATAAATATGCTACTTGATGCTAAATAGAATCCAAGTTATAAATCTTTTCATCTCGAATATTGTTCAGTAACGCATGCGCGACGAATATTCTAGTTCCGACGAAAAGTCTGGCGTATGTCTGCTTCGGAATACATTATATAGGTTGTGTAGTAAATATTATCAAAATTGTTTGGGATTAACTCTGATTAATGAAAGCAAGCAAATCTTATACGGAGTCAAATCTTGTTACCTACATGTATACAGAAACTATGCAAAAGTGATAATCATATAAAAAACCCGTTTTTAGATGTTTTTAACTTTTTGATTATTCTTTCTGAATTCTTGCATTATAGCATTATATAAAATGGTATTGCTATCGACAACTTAACAACCTCGGCAGTGTTTTATATTGTTTGCTGGGCTTCTAAATTGATTTACACTACATTTATTGCCCTATTTCAAATTCTGAGAAAGTGTCATGGCGGCTTCAGTATTTGCGTATTCAAGTTGAAAAGAGCTATTTTGAGATCTAAAATAAACGAATCATCAAAATTGAATTCAAAGCTGGTATGAAATAAAGGATGACTGATGGCATGACAGGATTATAATCTAGACACGGTCCTATCTAGAGATCCTCAATGGAGAGTTGGGACACGTTACTTCCACCACTCGTCTATGTTCGACCGGCATACGGAACAGGGGCGGTCAACGCAATGGGAATGAAACGGTCGCGTACTATTATGATTATATTTAGTTCGCATACCAGTTGTACGCGCGCTGCCTTCGTCAGCGGGTGAACGGGGTAAGGGGAAGGTTGACTGTTTTACCATGTCTGTTCGCTGTTTTACCATGCTGTCTTT
>JAAAKG020008343.1:0-21215 GCA_010014905.2 Druon quercuslanigerum
CTCGACGTTTTCGCTTAATGTGTAGAGTTCATATAATGTGTAGTATCGATATGTGTAGTATCGACCGGGCCCCGATTATTTAAGTTAGAATTTTATAGAAATGTCGCAAAAAGCAACCAATTGTCTTGTAAAAATATGTCTGTACGAAGAAGAAGTATGACGAAACTTCTTAAATTATTACGTTTTGGAATTTTCTTACACGATTATGCTTTTGCTAGTCATAAATTCTTATCATAAATTATCTTACATTTACTTCGGAATTAGCTAGATTCGTTTCAAATCTTTTTTATTTAGTGGAAGAATTAAGTGTGAAATTAACGATAATAATCAATTTATATTTTATCGGACGTGATTTTAGCTTTCAAGAATCTGTTCCATTTATGTTTAGTTTATACTAAACAAACTAAAATTTACTTTAATAATTTATCATATATTATATTTTTAAATAATATATTCTAATTCCGTTGCACTGGGATGTTTGACTCTAAGATTTTCATCGGAGTTTGTTTTCTCCTCACTTTAATTTTTTTATATAGAACTAAATTCTACAAGAAGGGTGAATTTTTATTAAAAAGTAATTTTTCTTTCATGCATATATGATTTATTATTTTCTTAAAATATTTTTATCTTAACTTAAGGGATTACAGAAATATGATATATTCGAAGAATATTTTTTAAGGTCTATTTCAAGTAGATAATACCAAACACAATACACTTATCGAAAACTACAAAAGAAAATATAAAAAAAGTTTTTAATATTTTATGCATAACATAAAACTTCACACTTAGGGCTCAGCTCCTTGCAGTGGATAATAATTATTTAAAAAACTAATACATATATGTAATGTAAATTAAATTAATTGATTGCATTACAAGCTAGAAACAATACGCGATAATAAGATACAATTAAAATTAATTATTTTTATTTTATTTTTACTTTACATTAATGATTATCTATTTAAGGTTGCATTATCTATTATAGAGGGGTTTCCACAACGCAACGATCATGCGCTTAAAAAATATTTTTCCAAAACTTAAAATTCTAAGAAAAACATGAAGAAAATTTTCTTAGCAATGATCCATCAGTTTCTGCGAGGACAATCTTTAGCATGTTTTGATTCAAGTTCTGAGCAATTTCCGTCGCGTTTACTTTGGACCTCTGAAATAGTAATTAATAGACATTAATAAGTATTTTTATTACCACCTTAGACAATTATAGCACGCATGGACACCTAAAAAATCAAAAGTGATTATTATCTACATTTACAAATTATTTCATCTTATCCTATCCTTACACATAAAGTTAATTTTTTGTCCAAAATTATCAAACATTATTAGATTTTTTAAACTATTTTTAACAAATACAAATATTTTCTTATAAAACTTACTTTTTCCACAACTTTGGAAGCAAACCATTTCTTTTGGACCACTATATGTGCAACCATCTGTACCACAAGTTGTCAGAGTATCATGAGAGAATCCGTGCTGTAAGCATATAATTTAAAAAAAAATTATTTTATATTTTTCTTGTAAGAATCAACTATTCCATTTGACTAAAGATAAAAAAATACAAATTTTAAGCTCACTTGACAGTCTTGATAACACGTAGTTTTCTGATCATACACATTGTCGTCCGGATTAAAAACAGTGAGAAGAGGAATCTGTAAGAAACAGCTATATTTTAGTATAATTACGTCGATGTTAAATATTGAAAATTTTTATTCCTATGATTGAGCAGTAAGTTATTTTCACCCTTATTGGCGAAAAACCTGTCTTTATAGGGAAGAAAATTTCTCTTATGAGCATATAAGGAAAGAAAAGGCTAACAATAAAAAATTAAACAGAAATATAAACATTAAACATAATACAATATAATATAATATAAAATAATATAATGTAATGTAATACTGAAGAAGTTATGAACAATAAAATAATGAAAGTTAAACTCACCGAGTCAACAGTGTCCATTGCATAGCAATGCGCCAATGAAGTTGCGATTGCTTGAAAAAAAGATATCAAAATTATGTTTGATTATTGATTATTATATTATATAAAAATCACTTACTGAATAAAAACGAGATTATCAATTTTCCTTTCATGTTGAAAAATTGACCGAGTTTAAAGTATTACTTTTCTGAATCAAAGTATTCAGAGAGTGCTAGAAAGCTCATTGAAATTATCAGATATGTACAATTGTACAATCCACAAAGTAAATATATCTGTGTTGCAATATTAGTTGTAACGTTTTACATCACATATTTATGATTCTGACACGAAAAAGAAGATAAAAGTGCAAATATTTTTGCAGCGTAATAAAAGCAAACCTTGGGCTTCTTTCCAACATTTTTCATTTTAATTAAACGTATTTATCTTTGACATGGGCACCTCAATACTATTGAAAATGGATCACCGATATGTTTCTACATAATTTATTTTGAGTACTTATACATTTTTAAAGTCGAAAAATATAGCGCTAATTGAACAGGATTTGACAGATATTTTATATTTATAATTTTTTGTTTTACAGCAGTAAATGTGGTCATTTTAATGACGTATTGCATATTCCTAAAGGCATTAATGGAATAAAATTAAATTCAAATATGTCTCAGCATGGCAATAAAAGTTTCAAGCGTGAAGATACGTCGCAAAAGAACAAAGCGCGTTTGTACAGCTGTAATATAAGATAAAGAATATACAAATTTATTGCGTGGAATATATTATTTTTCGCTTAATCAGAAAATATTATTGATTCTGATTTTCATGACATAAATTAATACGATACGTTATCTTAAATTTACTTCGCATTTAGTTATAATTATTTAAATTCGCTTTGATTTCGTGAAATGATAATAAATAATAATATTTATAAACAAATATTTTTGGTACTATTATATCGTTACAAAAAAGCATTCGGACATAAAAAGTGAAGGTCAAAAATAAACCTTCCTTTTTTCGAAATATCACCTTAGAAAAATTAGTTAATGCCTCTATTCATAAATAAAAAATTTTTTAACAATTTTTTAACGATGAGTTTCTCAAAGAAAAAACTCATCTTTCTTTTAAAAAACCTGATCAGAAACAATAAAAAGTGATCGAAGTATGAAAAAGTGCCATTTATTTTTCAAATTCATTTTTAAAGATAATATATTTATTTAAAAAAATCTATTATATAGTTGCACTATATTAAGTTATCATACAAAATAAAATTTAATAAATATTTCTAATAATGAATATTCTTACTTTTACATCTCTTAATTTAAACAATCTTTTTATGTAACATCTCATGCTTTAAAATAATTTTTTTTAAATATTGAAAACATTTTTCAGTAATTCTTTTGCAACATTATAAAAATAAAATAATGTATTATTCAAGGCAAAGATTAAATGTTGTTATGAAAATGTTATTCATAGGTTAAAAGGTCAAAGTTTTATTTTCTAATGCACACCTTACGCAATGTTAAAATCCTTAATTTAAGCGATATCTTAGGAGATTCCTTAAAATTCCGTAAAATCTTTGAAATCCAATTAAAATTCCCTGAAATTATTCTATATTTGTGAAAATACGTTTAGCAATTCTATGCAATATTTTGAAACCTCTTAAAATCCCCTTACATTTTCTGTGAAACCTCGTTAAATAGCATGAAATCTTGTTATTTTTTAAATAGTTTGTAGTCCATTGAAATAGTTTAAATTTTCTTAAAATGTTTTGAAATTCTGTCGAATGACTGGAAATGTCTCGAATGTTTAAAATCCATTTATTCGTTTTGAAATCATGTTTAAAAAAAATATTTTATCAATTTTGATAAATTTATTTATTTTTTTTGTTTTTAACCATAGAGTTTTTTAATAATAAAAATTACTTATGAATAATTTTATAAAAAATACACATATTTCGCTGTTTGAACAAAGAAAGTTTTAATTTTATGCAGATACAATCATTTTCGTCTAAAGGAGAATATCTACTGACAAAACTGATTGCTATTCAAAAGCATAAGTTTAATTCAAAAATTCTTGTAAATAAATTTTTATTGTTTTTTTGCCGTTTTACATATGAGGTTCTTCTTGTGGTAATCACTATTTGTTTTTATCACTGGAATTATATTTCGCTAGAAAAAAGAGAACCTTATATAAGTTGAAAGCGGCGAAAACTGTGATTTGTTTATAATAATTTTTAAATACATTAAGAATCACTGAATATTCTAGAATAATAAGAATAACATTATGTAAGAATAATATTCTTGAAATAAAAATAAGTGATTTTGGAGAAAAACTCTATGTTATCCTGAGTACATTTTTGATTAATAATTCTTGTCAACAATCCAGTTTTTTTGAATAAAAATCTTTGTGTCAAGATTGATATGATTGATATGATATGATTTTTTAGAGGAAATAAAATTATTCCCCAGATGGTTCAAATAGACTGGTCAAATAATTTTTTATCGTTTCTTAACAAATTATTTAACTAATACAATGAAAAAAAATATATGATCAGAAATTTACTTATTAAATTGTTTGACAAAACTAACATTTTGTTCATAATTTATCTCTTTGGATAAAAAATTAAAGCACACTTGGTTAAAAGCTGAGAAACTTTGGTAAGAGAGACTTAACTATCTTGCAGCAAATTCGTCTTTTCGGATTTCAAATTAACGATTTGAGATCAGGTTTTTTTACTTTTATTGACTGTTAAATCTTTCTTGGTTTCAAAATCAAGTCTTTTCTTAAAAATGTCTCATTTTTATTTCTAAGACATTTTTTTTTTGGAGAGGATTTAACGAGTTTGTTGAAATTTTTTATTTTTTGGT
This sequence comes from Druon quercuslanigerum, assembly GCA_010014905.2. Taxonomy (NCBI): domain Eukaryota; kingdom Metazoa; phylum Arthropoda; class Insecta; order Hymenoptera; family Cynipidae; genus Druon; species Druon quercuslanigerum. The sequence goes on from JAAAKG020008343.1 coordinate 4,806, forward strand.
CGCATTGAAATGTTTTTGAGTTAAACGTTATAATGTTTGTGATTTTTTTGTTTGAAAATTAACTGTTCAAATTGAAACTTTTATTATTTTATTTTTGATAGAACATTTTTTTTCGTTGAAAATTCAACTATTTGGTTGAAAATTCACGTATTTTCTTGAAAATGTTCTTATAGAGAGAAATGAGAGAATTCAGTTTTTCGAAAAAATTTCTTTCAACCACAAATATAGTTCAGCCCACATGAAATTTATATGATTTTGTTAATTTGCAACGTTTCTAAAAGTTTCTTTTGCATTTGGAAATAGGAAAACAAACCTTATGACCGTCATGAAGGAAAACTGAAATATCTTTTTAGATTAAAGTTATAACGATTAATTGTTTGGTGGTTTCCAAAGCAAAAAAGTCTTAAAAATTAAATTATTCATCAACTCTTGCTTTGGAAAAAGCAGATTCCATCGGCTAAGAATTTTGTTACTTGAAGTTGCACAGTCTGCCTGATTTGAAATAGATTCGATCAATAAATTAATCGAGTCTTGACTTAAACTTCTTTTTCTACTGATTATCTGATACAATTACTAAAAAATGATATTTCTCTTAAATTCAGGAGGATAGAAAATCGTACTCTTTTGGCTATTGACTTTTAAAAACCTAAACAGAAACAATAAAAAGTGATCGAAGTATAAAAAAGTGACATTTATCTTTGAAATTAATTTTTAAAGATAATATATTAATTAAAAAAAATCTATTATATAGTTGCGCTATATCAATTTATAATTTAAAATAAAATTTAATAAAGACTTCGAATAATGAATATTCTTACTTTTGCATCTTTTTAATTTAAAACATCTTTGTATGTAACATTTCATGCTTTCAAATACAATTTTTTACAATATTTAAAACATTATTCAGTAATTCTTTCCCGACATTATAAAAATAAAATAATGTATTAATGAAGGCAAAGATTAAATGTTGTTATGAAAATATTATTCATAGGTAAAAAGGTCAAAGTTTTATTTTGTAATGCACACCTTACGCAATGTTAAAATCCTTAATTTAAGCGATATCTGAAATAAATAGAACTAAAAAAAGGATTGTAAATATCGTTAAATTACGTAAAAGTTCAGTAATGTTCTGAAATACTTTGTATTTCATACCATAAAGTCCCTTGAAATCTTATGAGATTCCTTAAAATTCCCTAAAATCTTTGAAATCCAATTAAAGTTCCCTAAGATTATTCAAAATTTGTGAAAATACGTTTTGCAATTCCATGGAATACTTTAAAACTTCCTAAAATCCCCTTACATTTCCTGTGAAACCTCATTGAATACCATGAAATGTTGTTATTTTTTTAAATACTTTGTAGTCCTTCGAAATAGCTTACATTTCCTTAAAGTCTTTTGAAATCCTTTCGAATTACTGTAAATGTCTCGAATGTTTTGAAATCACGTTAAAAGTGAAAATAAATTATATATTTTATCAATTTTGATAAATTTATTTATTTTGCGTTTTTAACCACAAAGTTTTTTTATAATAGGAATTAATTATAAATAATTTTATAAAAAATACACCTATTTCGCAGTTAGAACAAAGAGAGTTTTAATTTTATGCAGATACAATCATTTTCATCTAAAGGATAATATCTAATGACAAAACAGATTGCTATTCAAAAACATAATTTTAATTCAAAAATTCTTATAAATATATATTTTTTTTTTTTTTGCTTTTTGCATATGAGGTTCTTCTTGTCGAAATCACTATTTTTTCTTATCATAGAAATTATATTGCGCCAGAAAAAAACCTTATATAAGATAAAAGCGGCAAAAACTGTGATTTTGTTTATAATAATTAATAAATATATTAATCATTACTGAATATTGTAGAATCGAAATTTTGTGTATGAAAACTGTTCGTAGCAATCAAAATTGTCTTTAAGTTTCAGGTTGTTTTTTTAATTTTACATAAGTTAACTATGAAATCAATAAATAATAAAATTAAAACATTGACAATGCAGTAGTTGCCAATTTTATCGAATAATTTGTTTATAACAATTACAGAAATATTCTATTTGGAAATTTTAAAAAGATACAAAAATAAATTATGTCTTGTAAAAATTTAACAAATTTTCAAAAGATTTCCTAACATTTCGGAAACGAATCTTGGGTATTTTAAAGCGGAAATTTTAATTTTCGGTATTAGAAAATTTTTAATTTTGATTTCACAGGTCAAATAATTTTGTCTTGTTTCCCAACAAAGTATTTAACTAGTACAAATGACAAAAATATATCATCAGAAATTTACTTATTAACTTGTTCGACAAATCTAACATCAATTTTCTATTGCATATTTTGTTCATAATTTATCTCTGGATAAAAAATTGAATTATACTTGGTTAAAAGTTGAGCTACTTTGTTTAAAATTAATTTTTCTTGTTGTTGAAGATTTGTCTCCTTGGTTGAAAAAACTATTTTTTTGAAAATGGGCTTTCTTTCAAGGTCAAAAATAAGTTTTATAAAATAAAAATGTCACTACTTCATTTTTGCTTGATAATTTATCTTTTTTAGTCTAAAGTTCTTTTAGTTTCTTGTAACTTTGTATTTTTTGATAAAAAATTTTTTTGTAGAAAATTGATGTATTTAATTGAAAATTTAATTTTTGTTCAAATTGTGCAAATCTTGGATATTATTGAGTATAGTTTTTACTCCGTCCTTTACCATTTAAATAAATTTATTTATTTAAAAGTTCGTTAAATATTTGTGGCCACTTTGTCATTCCTTAGGGGCGCCAACTGTAAACAATTGTGATTACCAATAATAAATTAATTTAAATCTATATTAGAATGATTACTTAAGTTACAATTTTATAGAAATGTCGCAAAAAGCAACAAATTGTCTTGTAGAAATATGTGCGAAAACGATGTATGACGAAACTTCTAAAATTATTACGTTTTGGAAATTTCCTTACATGATTATGCTTTTCCTAGTCATAAATGCTTACCATAAATTATCTTAAATTTACTTCGGAATTAGCTAGAATCATTTCATATCTCTTTGATTTAGTGGAAGAATTAAGTTTGAAATTAAATAAAATAATCAATTTATATTTTATTTGACGTCGTTTTTCGTTTTCAAGAATATGTTCCATTTATATTTGGTTTATACTAAACAAAATACAATTTTATTTATTAATTTATTATATATTATATTTTTCAATAATATATTGATTCTCACTACTTTTAGCGATCGTTCTTATAGATATTTGTTCTCAACTTAAAAAACTACAACTTTCTGATATTGGTTTTTGATATTTATTGTATTCATTATTATATAATTTTAGTCATTCGAAAATAAAAAATAGAAAAATCTTACTGCGGTTACACTAGGCTCTTTGTCTCTAAGGTTTTCATTGGATTTTGTTTTCTCCTCACTTTCATTTTTTTTATATACAGGGTGATTTTAATGTATCCACCCCAAAATCTCCGGAAATAAGCAGTATACACCAAAATTGTTCAGACAAAAGTTGCTTAGGGCAAAAACGGTTTTTATCTTGAAGTCAATTTTCAAGGTTATTTGAACGTCACATTGATTTTTAAAATAGGAACCCCTATTTTTGACATTAGATTCTGAAAGAGCGAGCAATTTTACGGTCGAAATGATAGTTAAAGTCAATTTTCACGAGATCAAATAAAGGTTAAATAGAGGTCCAATTTCAAAAATCAAGCAGAACATGATTTTTTTGTTTTATTTTTTTAAAACGTTTAAGGGACAAAAAGTTCCAGATCCAAACCCAAAAACTCCACATTTTAACCTTAGAATGACCTTCGAAGTTGGGCTGAAGGTCCAGGTGATCAAGGTCGTTAGTCCCAAATTCACCCCAGCATTGTGTTGCCCAAACGTTTTAAAAAAAATAAAACAAAATATCATGTTCTGCATGATTTTTGAAATTTGACCTCGATTTAACCTTTATTTGACCTCGTGAAAATTAATTCAAACTATAATTTTGGACGTAAAATTTTCCGCTCTTCAAGAATCTAATGTCACAAATAGGGGTTCCCATTTAAAAAAAAATAATGTGACCTTCAAATAACCTATAAAAATGATCACAAGGTCAAATCCAATTTTGCAGAAAGATGGCCCCCATTGTCCTGAGCAACTTTTGTCTCAACAATTTTTTTTGTATACCGCTTATTTCCGAAGATTTTGGGGTGGATAGATTAAAATGGGCCACCCTGTACTAAATTCTACAAGGAGGGTGAATTTGGATAAAAAAATAATTTTTCTTTTATGATTTTATCATTTATTATTTTCTTTGTTGAAATGGTGACCTCCCCGGTTTTTGTCAAAAGTCTACGTTTCAGATCAACTGAATCCGAAAAACAGTTTTTTACGAATATGTCTGCCTTTGTCTGAGTGTCTGTCTGTGTGTCTGTAGATTTTTAGTTTATTAGTACCATAACTTTCGAAAGAATGAGCAGATTGGATTGGCATTTGGTATACTCTTTTATTGTCCTAAAATAAAGATAAAGTTTGTTAGTATAAAAAAATATATGGGAATATACCAAGACCGAGCGTGGAGCGCAAGGGAAATAGATTATCGAGCGCGAAGCGCTAGATAAATATGTCCTGGAGCGCGAAGCGCAAGAACCAACAGTCGGGCGCTCTAGGCGCGCTCAAACTTGCGAGGGGAATTTGACAATCCTTAGGATGCGCAAACTATGAACAATTGTAATGAACAATAATAAATTAACACACAAGTACAGAAAAAACCTTGTCTTACCATTAATTCTTGATCTACTTATTTTTCAGCTAATCTATTGGGATGACAAGAATTTCTACCTCGAACATCAAATCATAAGTCTCCCAGACAATTTCATTCGAGCAGTCGTTTTGAGCAAACAAAGTGTCACTGGCCTGAAAGTACCTGTACCAGAAATCGTCGCCAAAGTCGATCCTACTGCTAAAAAACCAGAATTGACCAGAGAACTGAAATTATGGCTTGACTCGATGGCAGAGTCTTCTGAAAAATTAAAAAAGAAAAATTAATTGATTATACCAGAGGCCACATAAGATACCTCAAAGACCTAAATATGGATCTCAACTTTTATTATCTTAACTTTGCTATAAATTGTTTGTTATCTCTTTGAATTCGTTTATTTATGAAAGAAATTGCATTAACTCATATTTATTTTTTTCTCATCTGAGTGATTAGTTTTATGTACCGATCGTGTGAATGTACATAGGAAATAAATTGTTTCTCACGAAATTCCTGTATATTTGTTTCTTTGAATTAAGTAGTTTAAGTAGTCATATTATTTTTCTATTATACTATTATTGTTTTCTTATAATTTTCGTTGGAAGAGCTTTATTATTTATTTTTTTTATGATTACTCATTCAATGTATTAGCAGGTAATTATTAATCTAAAGAAATTTTTGTTATAGCATTAATAACTTTTTAATTTAAAAAATACATTATTTTTTGTAACAAGAAATATTTTTTTTAATCAATTTAAATTTTGATAAGACGTATTCAGCACGATGGTTTAAGTAAAATCTCTTTTCTTAATGAGCAGATGATGTATTATTATTAATTAGTATTACGATTATGTAATTATTAATAATATTTAGCATTTAACAAAAACTGTGGAAATTTAATTAAGCAGTACAAGAAACTGAGTTTAAAGACAGAAATAAATGTGGCTTTCATGAAAAATTGCAAACTGCCCTTCCGAAAAAATATTGCAGAAACATCAGTGGATTCCTATAATAATTTTCCTATAATTTGACTAATTAGCACAAAAAGTTGAGAAACTATGAAGAAATGATGAATTTTATACGAGACATAATTTTATATGGATCTTTAAAGTCTCGGAAAATCTTTAAAAAATTCTTTAAAATCTTTTAAATGGTTGAAATTTTTAGAAATCTCTTGCAATAACAATTATTTATGTCTTGAAAATCGCTTAAAATATCATGGAAATCACTTGCCATTATTGGAAATATTTTGTAATAAACTAAAATCTTTGAAATTTGTAGAAATCGCTTGCATTAAGAATTATTTTATATTTGAAAACGCTTAAAATTTCATAAAAATCCTTTTATACGTTTGCAAATATTTTATATCCCTTGAAATCTTTTAAACCCTTTTAAATTCTTTTTAATTTTTGGAATCTTTGAAATCTCTGAAATCCCTGGAAATCTCTTGTTAAAATAATTATTAATACCTTTAAAATCGCTTGAAATTTCATTGAAATATGCTTGAATCTATAGAAACCCTTTGACACCTTTGAATACCTTTTGAATTCCTTTGAATGCTTGAAATTTTTGAAATCGATGAAATTTCTACAAATTCTTTAAAACAAGATTTATTTATATCTTTGATATTGAAATCTGTAGAAATTTCTTAAAATATTTTGACCTATTTTTTATATGTATATTTTTATATTTTCAAAATCACTTAAAACTCTATTGAAATCCTTTGATACATTTGAAAATATTTTTGATTACATTAAAATCTTTTAAATCTGGTAAACTGTGCAAAAAATCCCTTAAAATATTTTACCTCCTTTTGAATTCTTTTGAAATCTTAAAAATCGTCTACAGTTGTGTAATTTCCCTGGCGAATCGAAGGAACCGAAAGGAGCCTCTACAAAGTACTTTTAAAGACCCCACTGAGTCCCCATTCGGTTCCCTCTTTAAAAACCCAAAAAAAAAACCGCAAGATTAACTTTTAAATTGTTGAAATTCGGATTATACATTAAAATTCCAAGTAGAAACTCACGGAGTAATCGCAATACTTTTTTTTGCATCTTCGAGACACATCGATTGAACTATTTTTGAACCTTTTATAATCCGCTAGTGATTTTTAGTGATAGAAAATTATCATTCGATATTTTTTATTGATTTATAAATAACCCTGGCGGACCGAAGAAACCAAAAGGAGCCTTTACAAAGTACCTTTAAAGACGCCACTGAGTACCCCTTCGGTTCTATCTTAAAAACTAAAGAAAACAGCATTTGTACGTTTAAATTTCCATTAGAAAGTCACGGAATAATCGTAAAACTTTTTTTTGCAGCGTTAAACACTTTGAAAAATAAAATACCTGTCATTTATATGGGCCGAAGGCGGCTTTAAGTGCATCTTCTTTTAGTAGCAGTAAATAAGCGTTCCGTCGGTAACTAAGAATTTTGTCTGAATGCTAGCGCCACGCAGTGGAAACCTCAGAGAACAATGCTGCGATGCAAGTGAGAGCAATCAAGCAGTGTCCTTGATGTTACGAGATGCGATTTTTACGATCTACTTGCTAATTTAAAATATTGTCTTCTTTCTTACTGTAATTTAATTATTACATATATTCATTTACATTTATTTGCCAATTTTTAATTTTGCATTGAAATTTCGCGCGCAACAACCTACTACTTGAGCTATTATGGTTGCTCTTGAAGTCACCTACAGCAGAAGTTAGACATTTTTTTAAATTTTTAACGCAGCAAAGCAAAAGTATTGCGACTACTCCGTGAGTTTCTAATGGAAATGTTAAAGTAGAATCCGAATTTCAACAATTCAAAAGTTTATCTTGCTGTTTTTTTGAGTTTTTAAAGAAGGAACCGAAGGTCGACTGAGTGGGGTCTATAAGGGTACTTTGTACAGGCTCCTTTCGGTTCCTTCGGTCCGCCAGGTAAATTTCTCCAATTAGGAGAAAAAAGGATTTTTTCGACATTTAAATGACTAATTAAATTTTTTTTTAAATTATTTGTCTATAAAATCAATCAAAAATATCGGATGATAATTTGCCATCATTAAACATCACTGGCGGCGTAATATGAAGAAAATTAAGAGAAAAATTGATTTCCTTTTGCCTTTAAATTTGCACACTGCGCATTTGTTTACACAATTTTTTTATAAAATTATTAAAAAATATCGGATGATGATTTTCCGCCAAAAAACCTCACTGGCGACATAATTTGAGAAAAATTAAGAGAGAAAAAGGTTTCTTTCGGCCTTTAAATGTTCGCTTTAAGCATTTGTTTATAAAATCAATAAACAATATCGGATGACAAAGTTTTATGATCGAGTATTATTTTTTCGATGAAAGCAAGTAATTTTAATGCAAAAATTTACTTTGCAAATGAAAAACCCATAGTGTAGACTATTTTTCAAGTTAATTTCTTTATAACAATTGACTTAACAATGTAATTTTTTTGCTTTGAACTACCCTCGTGCATACAGTGTATTAATGCTGATCATAGAAAGAATATTTCTACAGAGATAAACAAAAAAAACCGAAAAATTCGACTTTTCCTTCACTGTTTGCATTAACATAAAATTTTAAACGAAAAATTCAAAAATCGAGCAACATGAATCGCGTCAAAATTTATTGATGAATTTTTCATTTAAAAAATTTATAATCAGTTAAGAAGTGCCAGCTTCAAGTTATTTTGAACCTCTTTTTTTATTTCATCCCACTGTGTGTTGTTCTGAAATACTTTTTTCAAAAACGTTTAAAATTTAATAATTTAAACTTTTTGATGTGCAACCTAAATTTTTTCTCCCTCTTTTTTCTTTATCATTGATATTTATGCATGTAATGAGCCGGAAAGTGAGATAGTTTAGAAATCTGTTTTTTAATGAAGGAATCTGTTTCATGCTCTTTTGCATGAAATTAATTCTTGATAAAATGGATTATTTAACATTCATAAAGTAAAAAAAATTTAAACAGAGCCACTAAACAATTGATTCTGTTCCAACCTATAGGTTTTGCTTATGAATAATTTATGATTTCTTTTAATTGAGTTCTGAATGTTACCTCAATTTTTCATAGAAGAATTCTTTTTACTTAATTTTTGTAGCAAATAAATATTACAAATTGTAATTAAATAAATAATAATATTTTAATTATTACCAATTTTTTAGAAATGTATTTTGTTTGGATTGTTAATTTTCAATATTTTTGATAGTATAATAATCTAAATACTTTGGCTCTGATTTAACAAAAAAAAATTTAATTCTGTAGGTAAATAAAATTAAAATGAATTTTCTCTAAAAGTTCTCAAAAAATTCAGTAGGTGGCGATAGAATGTTCTCCAGAGTTCCACAGTTCCTTGATTTGTCTTTCGGCCGGTAGATCCTCGAGTTTGAAACTGACGTGATTCAGTCGGGAACAAACTCTCCTTTCTATGAACTTCGCGTTACGTTTAGAACGAAAGAGCTCTTGACAGCTCTTTCAAGGAATGCACGGTGTTTTTCAAATTGGTAAGTAAAAAAAGACATAATTTTACCTTCGAATCGCTTTAAATTCCATTTTTAAATTCATTACCTGGAATCGAATTTACGCCGAGAATCCCGAAGTAAGCGACAAATTAATTAATTAAAAAAATATTATGTATCTATTTGCATATTCAAATTTTATTACGATTTAAAAAAAATTTAAATAACATTTGCTCTAATTTGTATAAATTAAGGACAATCGAAGAACCTTATTATTTAGAATAGTTACAATTGTATTTTTACATAATTTGAAACATGATATAATGTTTTGCCACAATGAATGAAATATTAATATCGCGTAGTTTACAAGGATGAAAGAATATTTTAGATGAAAAGAATAACTCAAGAAAAAAATATTTTTATTGTATAGACATTATTCATTATTCAAGGTCTTATTTGAAGACTTTTCGGTAAAAAATACATAAATTATTTATGGATCTTATGATCTTGAGTCTCGCTGGTGTCATCAAAAGTTTGCAATTTAAACATGTTTTTTTCTTTTTTTTCTAGTCATATAGTCAATATGATTCTAGTCAATAGTTAGAATGGTGAACTTTCATCTGCGACAAGATAAATTCATTTTAACAACTTTAAAACAAAAAATGGATCAAATCAGCTTATGGTTAATAAAATTATTAAAACCATTGTTTAAAGTTTATTATTATAAAATGATTTTCACACTTCAGGATGAGTGGTTTTTTAAGGGGGCAATCTGCTATCTTCAATTAATTTTTAAACCTTTTTTTCTAATAGTAAAATTAATTTATTAATATAAAACTTTTAGTAGATAAGAGAAGAGATTTGAAGGCAATACAGCAATTTTTTTTATATATTTTGATATTCTCATCTGAGAGGGTAATAGATTTGTGTTTAACCCCCCAGTTTTTTTCAAATGTTCACGTTTTGAGACCCTCTGCATCCGAAACACAGGTTTTTACGAATGTGGCTGTTTGTGTAGCTCTTCGTCTGTGTGTGTTTCTCTATGTTTATGTGCGCCATTTTTAATAAAAATTCAAAAAGTAAGCACATTTTGAAAATTTTTAAGAACACTTTTTTTTAAGATTCAAAAATTCTCTGAGCAATTATTTACAGTACTCAAAAATGAAAACAATTTCTCCTAATGCCGTTTTTTGATAAAATAAAAATGTTCAGTGATATAGCATTTTCAAAATACAAAAAAAAAAGAAACGAAAATTAACATTTTCAACTCTACAATATTATCAAAACGACTTTTTTATTTTTTTTAGAAAATCGTAAATTCAAATTTTTATTGCACAAAAAACGCTGAAACATCAAAAATTCCATTTTACGGTCAAACGATGCAAGATATAAAAAATAATGATTGAATCAAAATAGTGCAATAAAAAAAAATCTAAAAATTTTTTATTGGTGACATTTTGATAGGATGTGTAGTTTTTGCTTTATTCTTGAGAAATAACAGTAACAGTGAAAAAATCTGCCCGATGAATATTATTTTTTGTGTGTAAAATTTAACCCCCCTCCCCAGTTTTTTTTAAATGTCCACGTTTTGAGACCCCCTTAATCCGAAAAACAGGTTTTTTCTAAAATGTCTGTGTGTGTGTGTTTAGTGTGTGTGTGTCAGCGTGTCTGTAGATTTTTAGTTTGTTAGCATAATAACTTCCGCAAGAATTGACAGATTGGATTGGCATGTGGTATACTCTTTTAGTGTCCTAAAATAAAGGTCATGTTAGTTAACCAGCTATTTTAATTTCCCCTGATGACTTTTTTTAATAAAAAGAAACTTAATAGAGTTATAGCATTTACAAAATTCCAAAAAACACACGAAAATGAACATTTGAAGCCAAATAACTCATGATATGAAAAAAAAGTCAAGAGAAGAAAAATGTTGCTTTTTGAATGCCCTACAAGAGTATCATAACAACTTTTTGAATTTTCTTGAGAAACCCAACATTCAAATTTTGACAGAATATAAAAATAATGGAAAATCACAAATTAAATTTTGCGGTTAAACTGTGCAAAATATGTAAAAAGATGTAAAAACAAAAATTGTGCATTTTAAAAATATCTGCAAAATTGTTATAAATCACTTTTTCATATGTTGCGTAGTTTTTGTTTTAATCGTGAAAAACGTCGTTAAAAGTAAAAAAAATCTGCACGCTGCGTGGGCACATCGTCCTCACAAATTTTGTCTTTTAATTTCTTTTTCGTCTCGTGTGTGGGGTTTTAAAAAATTAACTTTTTCTGTTTTTAATGCTTTTTTTACGACTACAAGAAAAACCAGAACTATTAAAACATTATTTATGACAAGTGAAGTTATTTTAATATTCTGTTTGAAAAAGTTATTAGATTTGTGTAAAATTTCACCCCCCCCCACCTAGTTTTTGTCAAATATCCTCGTTTTGAGACCCCCTAAATCCCTGATCATATGAACTCCCATCTAACACAATGCTGCTGAAGGTTGGCGTAACATTTAAATCGACAAAATAAACCTGGAAATAAGGAAATTCTGTTTTTGAAAACCGGTAGAAGTTGCAATAAAATTTTTAATAGCAATTTTTTAAAAGGATGTTCATTTTTTAAACGAGTCAATAAAACGACGTCTGTTTTAATATCAATGCATCTTATGAATTGTAATAATTCACATTTATGGAAATGATATACATTTTGAGGGATAAATTCGAGTGCGAAGTACGAGACACGTGATGAGAATGTGTTCTTTAAAGCCGAAGGAGCATTAACAAAAGAGAATTCACTAACACCAATTTATTGTTCTCGATGGTTTTGAAAAAAATCTGTGGAAATATACAGGCTCGCTCAAACTTGCGAGGTAATAGAGAAAGTTGTCCAATTAGTGAAATATAAAAAAGTAGCTATCGTGTGAACTAAAATAATTCATATGTAATAACATACAACAAAATGGCAGACTTTTAAAATCTTTTTGATAGCAGACTGCCCCCGGGAACGCTTATTTGTTATTAACGTTTATTTCTTTGAGCTCGAGGGGTTAATTATTACTCCAGCAATCTGGTGTGCACTTTCTGCAATATTATGCAACCTAATGAAATCCCATGCAATCCTTATCATTTCGTGAACACTTTTTCGCGATTTTTGAAAAAATTGTTTACAGGAAATATTTATAAAAACATCAGTATAGAAATTAGAAGTATTAATTTATTTAAAGGGTTAATGCAAAAAATGGAAAATTTATAAACTTATGATTTTGTTATTTGTTTAACGTAGGTTTTGGAACAATTTTAAGGAATTGCGATGAATTTTTAACGATTTAATCAAGTTTTAAAGGATTCCTAAGGATTCCAACCAGTTTTAAGGGACTTTGAGTGACTTTAAGACTTTTAAAATGATCCTAAGGGAATTTGAAATATTTTAACTAAATTAGAAATATTTCATTGGTTTTCCAAAGATTAACAATATTTTAACAAATTCCATGGAACTTGAAAAAATGTAGCGGGAGTCTAGAGGATTTTAAATTTGTCCAAATATATGTGGGATTTTAACGGATTGCAAAAGAATTTAAGAAATTACAAAAATTTCAAAAGGTTTCAAAAGATTTCATGATATTTTTGTAGAAATTCGGAAAATAAATTTAATTTAATTTAATTCGAAGGGATTCTTAGCGATTTCAAAGATTTTGAGGAATTTTATGAAATTTCATGAATTTCACATGATCAAGGGATTTCAAGAAACATAGAAATTCTGAGGGGTTTGGGCAGAATTTTCATAAATTATTTTTTTTTAATTAGTTAGAATTTAAAAGGATTTTAAATATGTCCAAACATATCAGGAGATTTTAGAGGTTGCAAAAGATTTTAACAGATTTTGAGAGATTTGCATGGATTTAAACTCTTTTAAAAGGATTTTATAAGATTTTTAAATATTTAAATTATTTTTAAACGATATAATTGATTTTCAAGTGTTTGAAAATATTGCTAAGAATTTTAAGGAGTTTCGAAACATTTCAGGGGTTTTCGGAGGATTTTTGCTGTTTTTAAAGATGTTCAGTGATTTCGAAGAATTTTGTAAGATTTTCGAAAATTTTAAGGGTTTTCTTTTAAACTTTGTTAAATGAATTTATTTAAGTTTTTTAAAGAGATTTTTTAAATATTTTTTAAAGAGAACTTTATTGCATAAGCTTAATTCAAATTATATTCAAGGTCTATTAAATAATTTATACTTTCTTGAATGAATTTTTACGATCTCCAAAGATTTTAGGAGAGTTTTAGGAATTCCAAAGGATTTCAAGAGATAAAAATAATTACAAAGAATTCTGTAGAATTTAAAAAAAAATTTACGGGATTTCAAAGATTTCTAAACATGTCTAAAGGTTTTAGGGGCTCCAAAGAATTTGACCAGATTTCGAGGGACTTGCACGGATTTTGGGTATTTTAAAAGGATTTATTGGATTTCTAAATATGTAAATTAATTTTAGCAGATATTATCGATTTTTAAGTGATTTAAATTATTTCCGAGGATTTCGAGGAATATTGAAACATCACAAAATATATTAGAGGAATTCCATTCTTTCAAATATTTCAAAGGATTTCAAAAAATTTTATGTGATTTCCAAAAACTTCCAGGGATTTATAAAATTTTTTCAAATAAATTAAATTGCATTAAATTTCAAGAAATTCTTAGTGACTTGAAGGGATCTTATATATTTCAAGGAATTTCAAAGAATTTGAAGGATTTTAAAAAGATTTAAGGATTTTATTTAGTCGCCAAGGATTTCAATATTTTGAGGAATTTAAACTTTTTTAAAAGAAAAGTTTAATGAATAAGTTTAATTAAAATTATGTCTAAGAGCTTTCGAATTACTTTTATTTTTTTTTAATGGATTTTAAAAATTTTAAAAGATTTTATGGTTTTAAGGAATTCTAAAGACTATTAAGAGAAATACAAAATTTCAAGGAATTTCATAAAAAATTTAGAGACTTTCAAAAAATTTCAGGAAAACTTTGGAAATTAAATGAAATTTCATTAGATTTTAAGAAGTTCTTAGCGATCCCATAGATTACAAGGGATTTTAAGATTTTTCAAGCAATATTAGAAGATTGAAGGATTTTATTAAATCTCTTCAAGAGAACTTTAATAAATAAATGTAATTTAATTTATGTTTAAAGCATTTAAAATTATTTATTCTTCATAGAGTGAATTAAAAGAAATTTACAGAAACAATTAACTCTAATTATTTTGAAGATTTTTAGTCATTTTACACCATTCAATGCATTTCTACAGATCTTAATAAATTTGAAAGATATCAAAAGAGTTCAAGATTTTTGCAGTGTGAAGTTATTTGTGGAGAATTATTTTTAATCATTAATTATTTATATTTAAATTCCTTTAATACTTTTGTATGATTTATTCGAATGCAGATTAACCTATAATTGTTTTTCATAAAATGATTTGTTTAATAATTAATTTCCTATAATCTATGGAATCTTATGAATCTCATGCAATCTTTTGAAATCTCAGGCAATCTTGCAATCTTGATTATGAAATAATAATAATGCATCCGAGAAATTAATCCCTCGGTTCAGCCGTTTCATCTGAATATGATAAAATAATAAACTTGATACATTAATTTATTATACATATTAATTAATTATTTTGGCGATCGTAATTAGCAAAAAAACCAAAAATACATCAATAAAAAATATATTAAAAAGTTTGACACAAAAGAATCAGATTATTCGATTTAGATGCATAATGAGTTTATCTTATTTTCGGATGAGATTTCATTAGCCTTGACGAGATAATTTAGATGCCGACGGAAAGGATTAATTCGACGACAACGCGCATTGCCGTAACCTAGCGGACAAAACTATTACGGGTACTTTAAAGTGTAAACGGGGGCTCATTTACACCATTCGATGTGTGAGTGATTCAGGCCAATATTTAATCATTTCATCAAGTCTAGTGGAAAAAATCATTACCTGATGAAAATTTATTAGGCACAGTTTCCAGATGAGGGTGATTACAAAAAATTATAACATTTTAGACAAATCGATTTTTAAAAACAAATAAACTTCCACACCGCTTAAAATATATAATTTCAATTCAGGTGAAACTTAAAAGCATAAAAAAATATAGAACTGAGAGATAAAGGATTTTATTTGTGATGGATATGAATTTAGCAGGTTGCTATAAATCTTTGAAAAATATATGCAGGACAGATAAAAATATTTTTCGAATGGCTTTTTAACGGTTTATTTTATTTTGACACGAGTGTTTTTGAAAATATTCTCTAATTTTATATTATGATAAATTTATATGCGAAATTAAAACAGCTATAAAATATTTAATTCTACTTTTGATTTTTATCTTTTTTAATTCAACATTGCGTCTCAAATATTTGAAAAATTTTCTTAATATTATTTAACAATTTTTTAATTAAATTTTTAGGTTTAGGCATGAATGTGACAAGAAATTTGGCATAATTTTTTACTTATTATTTCTAAAGTAATTGGTCTAAGACTTTTAAACTTGACTTAGCTATTCTTAGATGTAAGTAGTTTACTGAGCTAATTTCAGAACAAAAATTATTATTAAAAGGAAAAGTGGAAAATGACTAGGACTTAGACTACTTTTTGCAATCACCTATAAATTATTTACAATTTTTTATAAATCATTCTTATGCAGCGTTTCAGTAAAAAAATGTTCTCAAAATATTTCCGTTGTTGAATCCAATGAAACTCATATAAATTGTTAATAAAATTTTTAAGGGTATAAAAAAATTTTTTTTTCTGTAGAAACTAAAATATATTTGAAAATCTGCACTCTACAGAAATGGCAAAGAATTTTTTGAAGTATTAAGGTTTATCTATTGGTGCTGTGGAAAAAAGTGTCATAAGTTTGAAAAATCATAAATGTGAGCACAGTACATTTTGGAAACTATACATTTTTTGCATATGTATTTTTACATTCTCATCTGAGAAGATATTAGATTTGTGTAAAATGTTACGCCCCCCCCCCCACTCTTCGTTTTTGTCAACTTTTCACGTTTGGAGACCCTCGAAATCCGAAAATAACGTTTTTTAGGAATGTGTCTGTCCGTCCGTCTGTATGTTTATTTTTTTGTATGTTTGTGTGTCTTTAGATTTTTATTTTGCTAGCACGATAACTTTTGAAAGAATTGGTATATTGGATTTTT
>JAAAKG020008354.1:0-21214 GCA_010014905.2 Druon quercuslanigerum
GCAGAATCTATCGAAAATTTGCAAAGAATGTTGAATAAATTGAATACAAGCATGAAGAGCATGGGCCTCAAAATTAAAGTAAATTAAATAAAGCTACGTTGTTTAAAGGAAGGATTGATAAAAAAATATGCAACATTGTTTTGAATAATGAGAAAATTGAACAAGTTGATAAATTCGTATACCTTGGTAGCTTATTTACTACGGACGGGAAGATAGATGTGGAGTTAGATGGACGCATAAACGAAGATAAGAAGGTTATTGGTAGAGCAGGCCTCCTTACAACAAGTAAAAATATATCAAAAAAGGCTAAAATGACAATGCATAATTCCATATTTGTACCAACTGTACTATGCGCCAGCGAGAAATGGACATATCAAGCAAAAGATAGGAGTAAAATTACCGCAATCGGCATGAGATTCCTGCGCATAATATGCGGGAAAACTCTGATGGACAAAGTAAGTAACGAGATAATCCGTAAAAAATGTGGTGCTGAAGAAACGCTAGTTGACACATGGGAAAGAAATCGGTTGAGAGAATGAAGGATGGACGACTAACGAAACAGGTATATCAAGGTAAAGTAAGTGGCAGCGTGCCCAAAGGCAGACCGCGAAAGGAATGGTTGGAATGTGTGAATGAGACCCTGGTTAGAAGGGACATAAAAAGCCATAGAAACGCTAATGCCTGCATAAAAAAATGCATGGACGTTAAAGAAGCTAGAGAAGTATGCTAGGACAGAAAAGTATGGCGAAAAATAGTTAATAAGAAGAGTGTCAGTAAAGTGAATAATGCCTGAAATAAAAAACCTTGGATACTAATGGACCCAAGTGGGGAAACTCACATGACGACTTTGTGAGGATCTTCACATGGGGTGATTGTTAGAGAGATTAATCAACAACTTTGGCCGGAGTAGTTTTGCGGAATGAACGTGTTCTTTTAATAAATAAAACAAGAATTCTAGATCAATTAAAAAATTTTAAAACCCCTTCCTCACACTAATTCCCTTCCCACCGGTTGAGTCACGCCTACCCCGAAAGGGAAACGGCCTTATGGTGTAATAAAGTATCTAGTTCTTGTTTAATAAAAACCATTTCAGAAAATGCTCCTTTGTTTCGATCACTTTCTTGATGTAAAGCTTCAATATCATCCAATAGGAAAAAATTAGGAATTTTATCATTAAGATTATTATCTAAATTGTTGCTAAAAACATTATCATAGTTTAGTATTTCTAATTGATCCTTAACTAGTTTAATCATTTTATCAAGTTTAGATTTTATACTAAAGTAGTGCTAATTTTATAGGTTTTTAAAAGTGTTTTAATATTTTATGAAATTTTACAATAGTAAGGAATAGTAATATTTCTCTTTGGATCAAATTGTTTTTTGATCATTTTATTGGCATTATGAATCAATTTTTTTAGTTAAGCACTTGTAATCTATTATCTATGCGGATATCAGTAACAATTTGTAGAAAATTATTCAAAAAAAGTTAAAGTTTTACAATTTTTAAGTTATCTATATGAAATTTATTATCAAAAAGAAAAATAGCTGAATCTATTGAGTTCTTTATAATAGCAATTTTTTTTAAAAAGGATGTTTTAAAAGAAAGTTAAGTGAGCGACCAGAGTAGACTGATTTAGGAAACCAATTTGTAAAAATGGAAGCTTTATCATTTTTTATAATGCTAATAATATAATCCAATTATTTGAAAATCTAATTTATAACTAATTTCTGATTCTAAATCTTGTATTACCAAGTCAGCTAAATTATTAAAAATAGAAGATCCAATGGGAGATTTAAAAGATTTTCTATAAAAAATTTGATTAAATTAAAAGTAAGAGTTATCTGTTAGAAATTTTATTTCTTCTTTAAATTTATCTAAAGGTAAGACAGTAACTTTCTTTATACCAGAACATCTTTGTTTAATACTTTTAACAACAAAATACGAAGGAATATTAGTAAAGAGAGAAGTTACTTTGAGAGAGACCATAATAAGATCAGAAAATATAGTGATCTCTCGTAGTTTTTGTTTTAATTCAATAGCACTTTTTATAAAAGATTTAGGTTCATTACCAACAGTTTCTTAATATTATTAAAAATCTCAGACATAGTTTATGCACGAGAATTGATCGTGCTAACGACAGGTCTTAAAGTGAAATCATTTTTATGGACTTAAGTAGGGCATAAATTTTAGCCAAGTTAATATTTTCTATGGTAAATTCTTTTCTCTCTACTTTACATTCTGTTTTGTAGCAAATTCAGGCTATCTATAGCTCATTGTTATGAATTGTATTTTGCATAAAATGTAGTACTTTGTATAAAAAAACCTAATTTTCTTTTAAAAAAATTTATCCGTTAACCGTACAAAATATTATTTTCTGCAATTGATAAAACAATCAATGAATGGTAATAGTAATTTTTTTAGTTTAGGATATTTAGCAATTAAGTATACGGTTCTGAATTTGTAGGCCGAACGGTTGAATATTTTTGACTCATTTCTTACATTCGTTTGTTTTTCAATGCAAACATCATATTATACCAGGGGTGTTAGTTGAAGTTTGCAGGTTTTTTCAATAAAGAAAATACTTAATCGTCAAGGGAATCTCAAAAAAATTTTATTCAAAGAGTTGACCATTGAATTCACACATTTTGCCCATCTTCCAGGCAAATCATGGATACCATTCCAAAAAAGCTTTTTCTCTTTCGAGGCAAACCATTCGACTAGCCATTTTTCGACTTCTTCAAAATTGACTAAGCGCTGCTCTGCGATTGAGTGTCCCATCGATACAAAAATGTGATAGTCGAACGGGGTGAGGTCTCGAGAGTACGGCGGGTGCGATAATATTTCCCAATTTAATGCTTTTAATGTGTTCTTCGCCACTTAAGCGGTATGAGACGGTGCGTTATCATGTTGTAGGATAACTCTACCATGTCTTCGGGCCCATTCCGGCCGTTTTTCGATCAACGCATGATTCAAATTGATAATTTGTTGTCGGTAGTGATCCGTATTCACCATCTCACTAGGTTTTAATAACTCGAAGTACACCACACCACACTGGTCCCACCAAACACAGAGCATTGTCTTGCGGCTAAAACGATTTGGCCTTGGAGTCGATGGGCCGACCTCACTAGGTGAAAGTCATGATTTTTTCCGCTTGTGGTTCTCGAAATAAATCCATTTTTAGTCCCCCGTGACAATTTGATACAGAAAAGATTTTCTTTTAAACCTTTCAAGCAGCATTTCACAAATGGTTTTTCGATTTTCCATTTGTCTATCGTTCAGTTGGTGTGGTACCCATTTTCCATACTTTTGGATTTTCCCATTGGCTTTTAAACGTTGGCAAATTGCTTCTCGGGTAACATTTCGTGTTTGTGCCACTTTTTGTTGCGATTGCGTTGGGTTTTCATCCAAAAAAGCCTGCAATTCCTGAGGTAAACAACTATGATGCTATTATTTTGGCTACTACTGTTCATACATACATACACATATTATTAAACAAAATTTAAACAATTTAGTGAAAAAATAGCTGTGCTTGCTTCGAGATATAGTTATTTAGGTAAGTTATGCAAAAATTAATATAAAAATATTGAGCCATGCGGCCTTGAAATTCAGGAGAGATTGCCATTCTGATATCCGTAATAACGACAAACAGACGCTTTCATTTTCATGCCAGATAAGGGTTTTTTTACAAAATCTGTCATTATAAAATATTGAATTAATTTATTTTTTATGATCAGAAAAAATTTATTTATAGTATTTACAAAAATTAGGAAGGTATTCAGGAAAATTAATTTGTCTTTAGAAACAGTTTTCAAATATTTAAAAAATCATTTCTTTTAAAATTCGCCTCTTCCACAAAACATCCTGAGATGTTATTTTCTGATGTAGCTGTCACGATTACAGATTTTATTGTTCCGGAAAATGAAAAAATTATGTGGGGGTACCAAAAACGGACAGTCGAATTTTCACAGGTGTACATCTGAACCCCTTTATTGCTCACTCTAGACCAGGGTGGCTCAAAAATGCATTGCAAATTTTTTTCACTGTAGCGGGCAGGACAATTACTCCGCCAAGTTTCCATATCCGGGGAAAGAAAATCCGTCATTTGTTTTTTCAAAATTGGAATATTAGCACGTCCCACCGGACACTTCAAAATTCCATTTAATTACCATGCGGAAATTGTCGAAAAATTGAATTCATGTTCCAGAGTTCCATCGAAACGTGCCTAGTTTTTTAGGAATTTAAGAGGAGTGTCTAAACAAGTCAGACTAACTTACCTGAAGACTTTTTATGCAGAAATTTCCCTATCTTTCCCTATTTGAATTTGGGTTCCGATGGGGTCCCTATCAAAATATATAGTCTAGAAAAAACTGGTTGTGGCCCCTATGACAATATAAAGTCTAGAAAAAACTGATAAATGCCCTGTCAGATTCTAGTGAAGAATTTCGTACCTCATATTAGCATGGCATATCTATCTGTATCCTGTTTTTTTAAAGAAAAAAATTCCATCTTTATGAAAATCTATAATTGCACAGAAAAAATTACATTTTCTGCCATTGTAAAAATTAGTCTGCAATGGGGAAAACAAAATATTAGGGGAAGATAAATTTTATTCGATTAAAATTATTTATTTAAAAACTATTGTATTGATATTCCTGTTAACAGTTCGTATATTTTACAATCACATAACGTCGCAAAATAATAGATATTTAATTAGAAAAAGAGAGTTTAAAATTTTTTGAGTTGTAGCATATGAGTATGGATTTTTCGATACTCCGTAGCGTTAGAAATTTTATTTGTAAGATAATGCTTAAAATGTAAAATATAAGTTCACTCTGATTAGGACCATTAATATTTAAAGTCCAGACCCTACCACTCGTCGGGTGGTAAAAGGGAACTCTAGTTAGGGCCTGTTCAGAAGTTCTAGCTAGATCCTGGCTAAAACAGTGTTACGTAACTAGTCAGGCCCTCTCCATTTTCCCGACCAGTCCTGATTAGAAATAGGGTAATCTATCCAGGGCCCTACTAAACACCGATCGAAAGTTCTACATGGGTTCCATTATTCCTGCACACGTTAACAAATATCCCTGAATCTTTTATTCACTACATAAATTAATTCTGCACATAGAAATACAATTAATCCACAATTTCCTAAGGACAGTTTTTGTAACAGACCGTTATCTCGCCTGACAGTGAAAATGTCATGTTGTTGTTATTACGGCTATCAGAATGACAACCGTGTTTGAATTTTGAGGCTGCATGGTTAAATATTTTTGTCTAATTTTTTGCATACCTCATCCAAATAACCATATCTCGAAGCAAGCAGAGCAATTTCTTTAAGAAAATGTTAACAATTTGTTTAATAATAAAATGTAATGATTTTACTAAAAAAGCGGCTCTTCTTTCTTCAAGATACGAGTACGTAGATTACGTATGCAAGAAATGAGTGAAAAATATTTAACCGTACGGCCTACAAATTTATAACCGAATACTCGATTGCTACATATCCTAAATTAAAAACAGCACTTTTGCCATTCATTGATTGTTTTATAAATTGCAGAACATAATATTTTGGATGGTTCACAAAGAAAAAATTGGTATGCAAATTAAGTTTTTTCTTACAAAGTACTACATTTCCTGCAGAAAATAATTCATTATAGTAAGCTATAGGTAATTAATATAAGGCCTATGCACAAAATACTTAGAAACACTCTGCTTATGGATTAAGAATTTAGTATTTAAAAAAATTCTAAAAAATACCGTCTTTAGCCTGAATTTGTTGAAAAACTCAATTTCCTATATTTATATAAATTAATTAGTTTTGTCAATTAACAGTAAATTAATCAATGATTTCATTATATCCGTTTTTCTATTTGGCCTAAATCTCATAACAATGCCCGGCTTTATTCGTGCCGCGACATTTATCACCCTGCGGGGAGTCTGCTGACTCGAGTTTGACGAGAGTGAGCAGATTCGCTGCGGACATACATGTACATCATTGAGTTTCACTGCTATTATTTTCTATTTAGATTATGAAACAGAATATAAATATTTTAATAGATATCCAACTCTGCTTGATTTGAGATATGGTGATTTAGAAGAGGTGTGCCAAAAATTAGACAAAAATATTCAACCGTGCGGCGTCAAAATTTGGACGCGATTAGGCGTGCTGATAAAGGGCCTTAAGTGAGTGGTTGAATCCCTCCAACCTCCAGAGTTCAGAGGACCACAGTCGGGTCTTTCGGTTTACCTGTGAACCAGGCTGTACTCTCACTATTTTTTTGAGTAACTCGACTCCGCCTATCTTAAGGGCTGCAACATCCGAACGCCTTGCGTCGGATACGGCCTTGAGTAGCTAAGCTTTAGCCACTGGGTCGGCTGAAACAAATACAAGCACTCCTCCCCTACAGAAGGAGTTCTTGATTTTTGGTGGTAGATCTGGGGACTCTCTTTCAAGCGCCCTCATGTAAGTCTCCCTGAAGATCTCAAACTGCTTCACAGTGAGCAGGCAGTCCAGTTAGCTCTTATTTTTCGCCACGATAGTCAGAGTAACCCTCTGACTATGGTCGATTTTAAGGCGATTTTATATGCATCAATGGCGTAAATTATATTACGCCGAAATCATAGAAAGACCGGTGGAAAGAAACTTGCGGTTTTGGGTAATAGAGCATCGCGTGATGATCTACAGGGTGTCTAAAAATTCTCGGGACGGTTAAATATTTCTTCAGGTAAAATATTTTTGGAAAAAGTGAAGGTCATTTCTGAAGTAAATTTCAACGAGAATTTCAATGGTGACCTTCATTTTGACCTTGAATTTGACCTTCATGGCTTTTTGAAGGTCAAATTTCTTTTTTTTAATCGAAACCCCCTTTTTCACATCTGCAATCGATAGATCGGAAAATTCTACGTTTAGGTACGTACCCAAGTCATAAGTTAATTATAAAGTTCAAGGTCAGTTAGAGGTTATTTGAAATTAATAAAGTTTTCCAAGAGGTCAGTGCAATTCCTGAAGTAAATTTCAACGAGAAATTCATTGGTGAGCTCTGTGTTAATCTTGGTGATGATCTTTAAGGTTCTTTTAGGGTTTTTTCCAAGCAGTTTACGTTTACGTTTAGCATTACCCAGGAACAACGACGTGGACGTAATAAATTCTGTTTCCTTTGGGGTGCTTGATTAGCGTGAGTCCCCTAGCCTCTTACGCTGCAGTGAAGATGTTCGAACTTAAAACCTTAAGCTTCTTGACAAAAAGCTATGCGATTGTAAAAATGAGTTGCAGCATTACGAATCATCTCCCTATCAAGCAAAGTAGCATGTTGCAGAATGCGATTCTGCAAATCGTCTAAGCTTTGGGGTTGCGTTGAGTATATTTTGCTCTTTAAATAACCCCAAAGAAAATAGTCAAAAGGCCTCAGATCAGGAGATCTAGCAGGCCACTCGATTTCACCCGTTCTTCCAATCCACCTTTGAGGGAACTGAGTATACAAATATGCTCGAACCTCCCTACCGTAATAAGCCGCTGCTCCGTCCTACTGGAACCAAATATTTTGAAAATTATCGCCTGTAATTTCCCTTATTCTTGGTACAATTTGTTTTCTGAGAAGCTCTTCATATGCGCGGGCATTGAGATTACCATCGATGAAGAATGGGCCTATCAATGTATCATTCAAGATATTGGCCCAAACAATAATCTTTTGTGGATATTGCGTGTGACTCTCCAACATCCAATCAGGATTTGTTTTGGATCTACAAGTTTGCCTGTTAACTTTACCTTTAAAAGTGAAAGTAGCTTCATCTGAAAATACTGTATTGTACAAGAAAAGAGGATCTCTATCAATTGTGTCTATCATAATTTCAAAAAATTCAACCGGAAGATCAGGATCGTCTTCATTGAGCTCTTGTACCAGATGAAATTTACAAGGATGAAAATTAATGCTTTTTAAAATATTTCGCACTGTCTCAGGAGCAACGTCACGCTCATTACTAGCTCGAGGTAAACTAAGGTATGGCTTTTGAACAAATGCTTGGGCTATGTCCATCTGCATCCCCTCAGATCCTGCAGATTTTGGCCGACCAGTTTTCTGAAGGTCCTCGATAGATCCATGATTCATAAAGCGCCTTACAGTTTTTTCAATTGTTAATTTTGAGACAGGATTTAACCCTTCTCCATTACGAAAAGTGCGATTAAAAAGCAAACGAACTTGATTGTAAGATTGAACACGATCTCCCCAACCACGCATGATTAATACAGATACCTTCTCTCCTTCTGAAAGTTTAGCTTGCGCCATAATAATCTTTAAGCGAAAGATAGTGAGTATGTACTCGTAATACGTAAATTTAGTTTTGATTTGTAATATTCGTATGCCAAAACGGTATAGGACTTATGGTATCGCCTAAGGTATGTACTTGAGTACCGAAAAACGGTATAGGACTGTATAACTCTTTGGGGAGGAACAGAACTCTCACCAGAACACCTGGAACTTTTAATAAAAAATTTCCTTATGATTTTCCAATATTCAAAACGCTGTAACCAAGATCAATAAAGAGCTCAACAATAAATTTCTCCTTAAAATTTACTTCTGGAACTGCATGGACCTCTTGGAAAACTTTGTTAATTTTAAATAACCGCTAACTGACCCTGAACATTACAATTGACCTATGACTTGGGTACGTACCTAAACGTAGAATTTTCCGCTCTATCGATTGCAGATGTAAAAAAGGGGGTTTTCGTTTAAGAAAACCAAGTTGCCCTTCAAAAAGCCATGAAGATCAACTGAAGGTCAAAATGAAGGTCATCATTGAATTCCTCGTTGAAATTTACTTCAGGAATGACCTTCACTTTTTTGAAAAATATTTTACCTGAGGAAATATCCAACCTTCCCGGGACTTTTAGACACCCTGTATATAGATAATGGGCTAAGCCTATAGCGTTCCTTGCGTACCAAATAAAACCCCATTTTAATTATTCAATTACTGTACTTTCAAATACCAGCGTGTGTTGACCAGCGCCGCGTTGGATCCAGCAGTGACTTTTGCGAATTTCAAGTATTACTTTTAAAAAAGCCATTTGTTAGGTATGTACTTTTTATTTTTTCTCCAGGAAAATAAATTTATACCGTTTTTTTATAATAATTTGTTCCATCGTGATGCTTTATATCCTTTTAGGCCTAAAACTGGGTTCTTTTTAGATTAAATCATCCGGCCACTGAGCATTTCTTGTGAAGAGACTTTGCGTTGATCACCTTCAATCTTTTAAATCGGCAGCACTGATGACTCTGGAAGCGTATTTCATTGTCTAACTCCAGATGTTTTGTATTGAATCGGAGGGCTAATTCCGAAATCAGCGACATCAGCGAGAACTTTGCGCCTCCACTAATGATAATGCAAGCGGGAAAGCGACCGTAAAACCGCTTCATCAGCCGAACGTTAAGTAACCCACATCTCTACTTTTTTCAACTGTTTCGAAAATACCATAATTTTAAATGGTTGAACAATGGTCGAACAACTTAACGTCATGTGCATAAAATCCATGTTTAATAAACAAGATCACACAAAAACTCTCCCGAGATATAAAATTATAAATAAATAAATCGAATTTTTTAAAGAATCCACTAGAAACTGATATAAGTCTATAGTTGACAATAAGAGGTTTGTCATCCTTGATTAAAACAGAACATATAAGAGTAGTTTTTCAGATAGGAGAAAAATAACTAATTTGAATAGAAAAATTAAAACAAATTTTTAGTGGAGGAATAAAGAATTCAGAACACTTTTTAATAAGAGATGATGGAATTAGATCAGAACCAGATATTTCTTTAATAGGGATCTTTTTATGGCATTTTGATTCTGCCTTGAGCTACAT
This sequence comes from Druon quercuslanigerum, assembly GCA_010014905.2. Lineage (NCBI taxonomy): Eukaryota > Metazoa > Arthropoda > Insecta > Hymenoptera > Cynipidae > Druon > Druon quercuslanigerum. The sequence continues at coordinate 9,857 of JAAAKG020008354.1, forward strand.
AGGTATTATTTCACTCTTCAAGTTGAACTGTATTAATATGGCCTTAGACTTAGACTTAAAGCGGGGTGGTGCCAATCCTCAGGAACAATTAAAAATTCGCATTTGGTAGTAGTGTTATTAGAATAGCAAAAGTATAAATCCAAAAAAGTCAACCATTCTTGTTTTAGATATTATTGGATTTTTTAAGCTAAAAAAATTTCATGAAAGAGGTTAATAATACTGATTTCCTGTTTAGCATGCCAGAAAAAAATTTAATGTAAGGGCCTCTGATAATGATTTAAACGAATTGGCTGATGCCGATGTAGGTATGTATAATGCATGACTGTTAAACACTCAGAATCAATCAGGAAATGTCGAAGTATTTATGTAAGGTTTAAGCCATGTTTCGTTTAAAATAGAAAATTTATGAAAGTAAATATGTTGGTAAGTTAAAATTAAATCAAATTTTGTGTTCGAACTTTGAGTATTTTGATAATTAAGCAGATAACTATTGAGTACAGATGATTTTCCTGTTATTACAGTGCGGTAGTCTTGAAAGTTATTCTTACTGGTTATTTATTTTTATGAATTATATTTAGGTTCCTCTCGTCATTTTTGGTTGCAGAAATACTTAAACGTATTAAATATGCATTACAATGTTTCTTCCAGGATTAAAATGTTTTTAATATAAATGCCCGTTTAAAGAGCTATTTTGTCTGCGCTGCTCAAGAAACTGTCAATTTTTTATCCTATCATTTGTATCCCACGAGGCAGCAATTCACCTCCGTTACCTGATGAATCTGACTCGCTAGGACAAATGTTGTTTTTGTTGCAAGGTTCAGATAGAGAAAGAAGAACTTGGTATGTGTACAAAATTATAATTTATAGTTTTAACTCAGAAAGGTTAGAAAATGATTTTGGAATGTAAAAGAAATACTTCTTCGCTACCTTTAGTCTGAAATGTAACTAACTGCAGAGAGAGAAATCAGAGCAACAAGACAAAGGCGAGAGAGCCCAAACGCTGGCAACCTTTTGCTGCTACAGTTTGAAATAGAACAACTACGAACAACCGTGCTTATAGTTTTTAAATCTAAAAAAGAAATGGTTTAAAATTTTTTGAAATTTATCCTACTTTTTGAATTTGTACCCATAGTAGCTGCTGAACGAACTTGATCATTGTTTTTTTCTTTGAAACTATGTGCTGAAGCACAATTCAATCTGATTATTCTTTCATAAGTGTTATAGTATGCATACGACGACAACGAGAAGAACGGCGGAGAGACACTGACGTCAATCATTTTTATTCTGTCTTACAAGGCCTCAAAACGTTGACATTTGATGAAATGTGTGAATCATTTTCACATGAAAGACGTCTTTTGTATATAGTGACAACTTTTATTTCAGATTTTTTCCTTTTAAACCAATATTAAATAGAGTTTTAAAAATGAAAAAGACGGTTTTCGAGACTTTGACATCGGGCTTTTTCTTTATTCACCGAAGATTAAAAAACATGATAATTGTAACGTCAAATATATTTATTTCAAAAATATGAGCTGCTTATACTGGTACGATATTATTATTAATAACCATGAAACACTAATTTTTTTTGTAACTCCAATTGATTCATTAGACTTGAATTCGCTCTCAAGACGGATGTATGTGGCTAGCAGACAGGGTTGAGACGACTCGAAATTTTCTTCAGGGCAGAAGTCTGATTTTAATTTTTGACAAATATAGCGAAATTCTATTTAGATAATTACATGACTTATTTATAGTTATGGCCTTAAAAGATTAGGCTTTCACATTACTAGGGTCGAAATTTGAAATATTTTTAAGCCCTACCGAAAGAGCTTTTTATTTCTAGGAAAGAGAGAGGTGTACACTTAACTGTTGACATCTACTAAGGATGAAAATTTTATAACCAAAATGAGGCTACAATTTAGCTTAGTTAGTTTTAATTCATAAAATATAAATAAAATCTTCCTCGCGTGTCAGAGGCGAGACTTAGAAAACTTCTTGAGCATATCTTGACTCTAATTAATTATGAGCCGGGTGTTCGAAGACTTAACCAATTCGGATCATGATCTGCAGGGTCCACTCGTCGACGGCTTGCTGGATGGGCTTCTTCATGGATTGCTTGTAGATTTTCTCTTCGGATGTTTTCTCGATTGAGTGTTTCTTGACTTGTTTGACCGATTTCTCGACTAGATACTTGAGAGGCTGGGGTTTGCCCTAGTCGTAATGTAGCATCGGGTAAAATGTTTTCTTCCGGATTTGGTCTGCGTATAATTTTATGATTATAAAGAACTTCTGGCACGCTAAAATCAACACCCAGTACGTCTAGTTCCTTAATTGGGAGCTGGACAAAACTTTGTTGAATCATGTCAAATACATGGTCTGTTTTTCCAGACAAATCAGATAGTGCTTTAACATAATTTCTATAAGGCCATCCAATGATGACATGAGCCCTCGCATACAAAATCGAATCTAGGTTAAATTCAAGTACTTCCGTATTAACCAGCTTTCGTAAATTCCAATATTTAGGTGTATTTTTATATTCAAGTGGTGTAACACGAGGCAAGTACTCATGATGAGGAAATAATTTCCAAAAACTCGGTATCAAACACAATTCTGCAAGAAAAACCAGAAATAGGTTAGAAAGGGTTAAATAAAAGTAACGATACGAACTCACATAATATTTAGTACACTTTCCGAGAATAAATTAGAACAAAGCTTGCGATAGTTTCTTGGAAATTCGTTTTTTTCGCTGCGGATTAACATTTCTAAATAAAAATCTATTTATTCCATTTTGAGTTGAATACTGATATTTTTAATTGCAAGCTGATTTTTTGAAGTTGTCAATGCACCTATTTCATTTTAAATTTATATTTTGAGAAGAAAATTTGTCTTATGGGTTGAAAATGAATTTTATGTTTAACGGCTAAAGTTAAGAATAGATTCCCAACTATGATCCATGATTTTCAATGTACTTATGCTGATACGTCAGTTATTATCTAATTGGACCTTTAAAATTGAAGCCTCAGTATGGGTAACATTATACACTAAATTTTTTGATTAAAATAGTTTGTACAGGAACTTTATCTAAAAAGATAATGCAATGATATCCAGCATACATTATTATAGAAAACCATATTTCTTGCGACGATTGGTAAATATTAATGCTAGTGGCTGTTTTTAGTCTGTCTTATAATAAAAATTATGAATAATCTGTTCGATCAATATTGTGAATTTCATTATTTTATTATTATTAGATTATTATTATTTTGAAAAATCAATTTGATGATACATTTCAAAACCATTCTAAAACATTAATATCAAGTTTTAGCGCGTAACGTACGAGCGTCTGATAAATCTGGTGCTTCGCGTTCGATTATGGGTTACCTCACGCTTCGCGCTCGGATATTTATTCTTTGCATTTAAAATGCTTGAGTAAAATCTATCAAAAATCTATCTTAGATTGCAGAATTTGTATGCTTTTTCCTATTCTGAATTTTCTACTTAATGAGGTATAGTTAAAGATTAACTCTCTTAATGCTCTGTAGGCTATGAGATACACATTCTCATCGTCACACTCGCGCTGCGCTCTCGTTTTTTGAAGGATATTAATAAACAGGTTTTGTTCAATTTTTTTTCGATAGTTTGTTCGTTTTTCTGCAATTTTCTTTGCTATTTTTCAATGTTATTTTTAACAAATAAAACAAAAAGTGCGCGTCCTATCATAAGTCATTTTTAACAAAATCGTAGGTAGCCAAAATTTGCATTTTCGATTTTCAAAGAAAATCCAAAAACTTGTGATGATAATCTTGTATGGCTTTGAAAAATCAATGTTTTTTTCTCTTGGCTTTTTTCACACAGTGCGTCGTTTGGCTCAAAATTTGGATTTTCGATTGATTCTTAAAATTTTGAAAATGCTTTAACTCTGAGAATTTTTGTTTGAGAAATTTCTTCAGGATGAATTGTTTCACTTTCCTAATGCGCGATAAATATGCGTAATATTTAATGCGCCATAAATATCCGCACATAGAATTTTCTAATTCCGAAACAAAATGGAGTCAAAAATTTTCCAAATACTCTCACTTTTTGAATTTTTATCCAAAATGGCTTGTTAACGAACTTGCCTTTCTTTTAGGGCTTAAAAAAGTGTGCTAAAGATAGATTTGATTTGTTTCTTTCTTCAAAAGTTATCGTGCTCACGGACGGACGTGCGGACGAACAGACAATTATAATACATTCTCAATCATAAATGATGAAATTGTAAAAGATTTTTTTGGCTACAAAATAAATTTAAACAAAAAAATTACCAAATTTTTAAATAATTTTCTGAACTTTCTAAAAAGCAAGCAAAACATCATCTTTTCACATTCTCATCAAAGTATCATTCTCATCAATGAAACCAAAAAACACATGCTCACTAGACGTGCTTGTTGCTGGTATGCAAAAAACTCTTCTGGCGTTAAATGAAAGCAATAGAAACTGCTTTCTTATGGATTTCAAAAACTATAAAATATCCCTATTTTTTACAGTAGTTGGTTTGAATCAAATAAAGAAAGAACTACATTGTGCTTCAAATGCATTCAAATTGTAATGCTGGTTTTCCAGGGAATGTTTCTCAAGAAGGGAAAGTAAATGATCCCCTTGCTTCGATTGATCATCAGCAGTGCTCGAACTGTTGCAAGTAGACGCGACATTATAATTGGACGAAAGATCACATTCTTGGACATAAAGTAGCACTTGGTCTGGTAAAAATTTGATCTTGCTTATTTTGCGTTCAGTTAGAGCAGTGTCAACTTCTTTCAAACTCTCAAAATCTGGGTCTAGAAGAGCTCCAGTAATTTGAAAATCTGAGAAAGTGAACCTGTAGTCAAATTTGTTTCTTCAAATTTGTTTTCAAAACTCTACCAACTGTTTTAATAACACCCAGTCTTTATTGAAGATCTATAAATTGCTCGACTTGCTTAAAAGACGAGTCACAGCACCACGCTGAGATCCTAAGCTTTTCAAAACGATCAAGAATGACTGCCATCTTGTTGGACAATCTTGTTTGATTGTCTACCGTCGATAATCTTGAGTACCTGATGCGTCCTCGATTTTTAGTTCTGATTCTTGTTCATTAGTATCCACTTCTTCAGTAGTCTCATAGTTTTCTTCATCACATTCTTTTCCACAATCTATCGAATTATGGCGAAGAAGGTGACAACTTTTTCCATTTTATGTTTAAATTTCCAGCCTTGAGGTACGCGCATTACAATGACAACCATGATTACATTATGACTGCTGTGTCCTTGACAGTTTTCATTTTCTAGGTTCAATAAGCGAATCCCTTTTTTTACATTTCTTCGTGCATCACCAACTGCAAAAATTTCTCTATGGTTCAACCGAAACTCTTCTTCTTTTTGTTTTCAAAAACAAAGTTTCAATGCTCTATGCTTGTACAGGCTTACGAACAGCATTGACTGCACTGTCCATATTTGAGGTTAGGAATCAATCTAAGTGATCTAGACTCTCGACCCTAGACGCTTGCAAATTATTGTAAAATAAAAAAAGGAAACGTGCCAATGAATGTTTTTAATTGTAATAATATAAATTTATGGAAATTTCATACAATTAGAGGGACGAATTCAATTCTGAAGCACGAGATACGTGATGAAAATATGTTGATAAAGCCAATGGAGCTTTACCAAAAGACACTTCAAAATCAGCAAATTACTGTTGTCGATGTTTTGACCTTTAGTTTTAAAGAGTTTGTGCACAAGTATAGGAAATATACAGATACCGAGCGCTTAGCATAAGGTAAATACGCAATCGAGCGCGAAGCGCGAGAACCAGCAGTCGCGCGCCCCGGGGCCCTCAAACTTGCGAGCCGTAAGTGCAGTGCGCGATGAGGATGCGCCCGCAATGCGGCCAGATTTTTTGTTTGAAAATTCAACTACTTGGTTCAAAATTAAATTACTTTAAAAAAAAACTCATATTATTTGTTAAAAATTTACCTATTTTGCAAAACGTTTGTCTTTTTGGTTTTAAAATTTATTTCTTTTGCTAGAAACGTTATCTTCTTTGGATAAAGATACAACTGCTTGATTTAAAAATAATCTGTTCTGGTTGAGGCTTCATCTAATTATCAAAAAATATTTCTTTCTGGATGAATTCCACTTTTTTTATTTAAAATAAAAATGTTTGGCTTGAAATATCAACAATTACATTCTCTCTTGAGGATTTATCTTTCTAGGTTAAAAATGTAACTTTTATGTTACACATTTGTCCATTTGAAAAAAATTAATCTTTTTGGATAATTATAATGTTTTTGCTTTAAAAATAACTCTTTTTCTGCTGGTTTTACTTAGAAATTTATTTTTTTGGTTGAAAACACAACTATTAAATTCAAAGTTCTAGACTTTTGTTTACAAAATTAATCTTCTTGGTCGAAACTATTTCGCCAAAAATTCGTCTCTTCAGGAACAAATTCTAATGTTTTCTTCAAAATTAGTCTATGTTGATTAACGATTCAACTATTTCGTTAAACATAAAAACCATTCAATAAGTTTTTAAATGTTCTAGGTTTTTTTTACTCTTTCGTTGTAAATCTGACTTCAGCTAAGCAAAAGCAATGAAAATTTTACAAAATTATTACGGGTGATCATCTGGTAATAATAATACACAAATAGATATTTTTAAATTTGATTGTGAATCCATTTTTCAGCTTTTGAACTTCCCTGAAAGTCAGCTAGGAAAAGATTAATTAGTTAAATATTAATTGTGAAATTAGTACTTTAAAAGGCATTCTACACTTTTTTCTTTGACACCTCACGGAATTTCATTTGTTAGCTTGGCTAAATGCTGATGATAATACAAATTTCTATAAAAATAACCTAAAAGATTAGAGATCTATAAGCCTAGTAAATACAGAAGACAAAACATATTTAAAAATGAATTATTTTAAGGTCACAAAGATCACAGAAGCAAGGATCTAGGAAGTCAAATGGGGATTTATGCCAGAAACATCATGTGCGAATCAGATATTGGGCATGATTCAAATCACAGAAAAACGTTTGTGCGTAAATAAAACAGTTTGATTTACTTTCGTTCATCTGGCAAAAACATTACATAAGGTGAATAGAATTAAGCTTTGGAAAGTTTTGAAAAATTATCGAGGCAATGGTTGGCTCCTAAAAGCAATAAAAATAATGTCTGCAGGTAGTAAAGCGAGAGTAGGTTAAGCTAATGGGAAAGGTCAGTAATGATAGAATTGTTGAAGAATGCGGTGTCGAGCAAACACTGTTGGACAAGAGTAGATAAAAAATCTTGAGCTGGATTTATTATATTAAGAGAATAAAAGAAAAACGATGATGAAATTAGTGTATTTAGGTAAAGCTATTCGCAGCGTACCTCCATGGTTTGGTTGACCTGCTTGATCCAAATCTCGATTGTGCAATTTTAAGGATGTGCGTTCCACTTCGAATAGGGCAGAACTTGATGGATTTACGTGCGAGACTGGTCTGCGTAAGGCACAGTATCGATCATCGCGACGCATTGTTGATAAACGACAGCCAACGCCAAGTGTATTAAGGTCCTGGTAGCCAAGTACTCTAAACTTTTTATGAATCATGTCAAATACATGATTTGTGTTGCCAGCCAAATCAGATAGTGCATTAATTCTATCTTTCTTCTGCCATCCAACAATGACATTAGCCCTTCTTAATAACAAAGACTTCTTATCGAATTCAACTATAAATCTTTTCTCGTCTTTTAGGACAATTTTACGTAAAGGCCATAATGGATCAGTTTGTGAGTATTTAAGGTCCTCGATTTCAGGCAATAGTTCACCGAGAGTTTTAGGAAACAAGTTCCAAAATTCCTGTGATGAACTTAATTCTGCAAGCAAAAACAGTGTTTGCAAAATATTACATCACACTGAAAAAATGATGTTTCAAAAAGAAGCTATCATGTACAGGTTACATTTTTCCTAGTATATTAGATCACATTTATAGTAGAGATAAGGAGCTGTCCATAAATTACGTTACAAATTTCGAACAACTTAGATTACATTTAGTAAATATCCTGATATGATCGGACGTGGATTTACTTTTTGTATCAGATTTAATAGTGCTGAGAAGCGCTGCAGCGACGCTTTCGAACTGAAAGTTGTGGTCTCATTTAACTGCAAGTCCGAAAAAGTAAATTTCCTAATTTTTTTTTTAAATTTGATTTTAACAGGTGCAGAATTTAACTTGATGTTTACCATGTAAAATGCATGTGAAAAAATCACTTTTTTAAGTTTATGGAATAATTTTTTAGGGTTTTGGAAAATCTGACGGGAATGTATAGAAGCTTTTAGAGAATTATCCAACAAAGGATTTCATGTGTCAGATATATATATGGATTGGACACTTAGAATGTACCCCTACGAATCTCTAAAAACTACACGGAGAGACTTTTGATATTAATATTTGGTTCGTTCTGTATTTATTATTAAAATAAAATGGAAAAATTTAGCTAATTTTTTCTCGCTGAAGTCCATAATGAACTATAAAAAAGACCATCATCTCTTCTTATAGTAGGCATCTTTATAGCAAAAATTCGAGTATCCCTAAATTCTTACATTTTATTTTTATTATAAATACAGAATAAACCAAATATTGATATCAAAAGTCCCTTCGTGTAGTTTTTAGGGAATAGTAGGGGTGTGTTCTAACTATCAAACCCATATGGCTGACAACATGACATTCTTCATCTCTTCATTTTTTACAAAACTTGTTATTGATCATTAGGTCAATAACAAGTTTCGTACGAAATATTGTCAAAAGTAAGTGTTTTAAGTAACATAACTTGTAAAAAATGTAAGAAATTTTAGTATTATTTAGGCTCTTAAGGCTCATGACTTGAGATTCCCTATCAAATGTCTTATTCCGTCAGTTACTCCGGGAGCTGGGTACCTTCCCGTATGCAATATGAGATGTCCAAGGGAAGTTGAAGGTTATTCTTATGTGTGTTGATCCGCTTAATCCAAATATGTCGGTCGCTTTCCGCAAAAAATGGTACGTTTTTTTTAAACCGCAATTGTTTAAACAAATTATAAACAAATTATTTTATCGTGTCTGACAATTTTTTTCTGAAAATATGTCTTATTCTAAGAAGAAGAGATCTCTACTCATTTTTTTGTTAATTGCGTATTTCAGCTGTTATGATTTTTTAAAGGACGAAAATTTAACGTTTTTTGCCAACTTTCGATGTTAATAACTTTTGACCTAATGAATATTTCTTGATCGTGTCTTCTTAAGGATATTGATAATAAACAGCGCAACAGAAAACTGTTTAATTTGTTTATAAAAATTATGCATTCTGCGTTTAATACAAAGCGCTCAGCTTATTGACTCGCAAATATTTGATATGTTTGTTGATAAACGTGATGTAATAATCATTATGTATCATAATTTTATTACAAAATATCCTCCAATAATTAATTAGACATACAATTTTATTTATTTAGGAGTTGTGGATGCGAATTGGTGTTGCAGCGACAATAAGGAACTTATGCGTTCATAAGCTTGTAACTAAACTGAGCTTTGAATAATGTCAAAGTTTAGACCTTACTGATGCTGATAACACCAGTAAATAAGGCACTAAGTTAATGTCGCTGCATGCAAAACCAGAAAAAATCTTTTTTATTTTGGTCGAGGTATATTACAAAGTATTTTTATTTAAAATTAAAAAATAAATGAATTTGAACAGAAATGAAAATATCTAAAAAATATCTTATTAATGTTATCTCTCAAGACAGTGGCTCTGAAAATTTTAATAAGCTTCATGACGCGTTCTATTATCACTCTAATCTTGTCAATTGTGATATCAGCAAGTTACCACCAACTTCAGCATCACTAGCTTTACACATTCGCCGTGCGTTTTATGTAACTTGTCAACAAGTAAACTTCTTAAACAAAAATGTTAAAAAATTAGATCCCCTTTCATATGGATATAAAAAATAAAAGCTGATTTACTAGTTCCCGCTAAAATAAAAAAACTCTTACCTCCTATCGATAAATTTGTTCTAAGTTTCCAATGCAAAGCATGCAGATTTTATTTTTGCCAAAAGAAAAAAACTTTTAAAAACAGACTTAATTATTAATATTAAACATTAAAATTTAGTACAGATGCAAATATGTAAAAAAATTATAATTAAACATCACATTCAATACGCATTAATAAACTATTATAAATATTAAACTACTTATAAACTACTTTACTAGAAAATATTACGTGGCACGAATTCCAAGTATCTAGCACGAGAAAAAACAAATTTTTAAGTACGTCCTCGGATCTGCGTTCGTGGCAATGAACGCTTTGTATTAAATGCAGAATGCGTAATTTGTATACACAAAATAAATAGTTTTTTGTTGCGTTGTTTAATATCAATATCCTTAAGAAGACACGATGAAGAACGAACACCCGAGAGCGCGAGATATACCGGGCTTTTTAGGCTGGAGACTCAAAATTCACGCACATCTAGCTGTAGAGTAATTCTTAAGGAAGAAGTGCGTTTTTTAGTTTAAAAAAAAATTCATTAGGTTAAAAGTGATTAACATTAAAAAATCGTAACTTCTGAAATACGCAATTGTCGTTTTATATTCTTTAAATTAAAAATAGTCGTCCATTTCAACTCACATTAATAAAAATGTTAAAAAATCAAACATGTACCTCTTCCAACTCAAAAGAGACGTTCTAAATAAAACGTTTCTTTATAAAATATACATTTTAATGAATTTAGATCAATTAAAATGTATAATGTAAGACTGATTCACATAGATGTACTGATGAATCCAGTGAGCCAGTTCAATATAAAATATATAACATTTTATTTGTATTTCTAATTAAGAATACATTAATATATTTAAATTTAATTGCAGAACACAAAACAAATAAATACTATCCATCCTTATGTCAGTTAAAAAAACGTCTTTATTGTTATAATAGTTGGGTCAATTAAACAACGATATCTTTCAAAAAAAAACAGCAAATATATCATCTAACTCAATCCAGAAATGATTTACTCTCCCTATCTAGAAAAAAGTTAAAATAAGAATTCCTTTCCTTCCAGTTCTATAACAATCATAACAATAAAACATGTCCCTCTTTTAAATTCAGAAATATAAAAAATTATTACTGCGTCTCCTGTGACTCCATATATATTTATTTTTAATTATACTCTTCTAATTTAGAAAAAAATGGAAAATAAAACATTCTTTCCTCAAGCACAATAAAAATCTGGAAAAGAAAAAAAGTGGCCTCCATTCATTAATAAATATATATATATATATATATATATATTTTTTTTTTAATTTGATAAAAACTTTACATATAATTACA
>JAAAKG020008365.1:0-18116 GCA_010014905.2 Druon quercuslanigerum
ATCATTTAAACTCTACACGCAATGTGTAGAGTTGCACAATGTGTAGTATCGATATGTGTAGTATTGATACCCAGCCATTGAAAAAATGTTAGGTGTATAATTATTTTTGCATCTTTTTAAAACTTTTAAATATCTCTTAAAATTAGTCGAATTTTTTTATAATTTTTTAATCGTACACAATTGAAAAATTTTGTTTAAAATCTTTTATATTCTTTTCCGAAAGTTTTGAAAATTATTTGAAATGTTTCAAAATCATAATACAAATATTTTCTAACAATTGATTTATGAAACAAGAACCAATTCAAAATTCCCCTGGAGTCTTAGGAAAAAAATTATCTTAAAACCAGGCAAAAAACAAAAAATCTTAAAAATCTTCAAGAAATCAATATTTTGTTTCAAACTTTCTTCATCACTTTCGATGAAATTTTTAAAAAAATATTATCTTAAAATGAATATTCTGAAATGAAAAATAATTTTAGATTTTCCTAGAAATTTTACAACACATTTTTATTCTCTGGAAACCTTTCAAAATTCGTTGAAAATTTATAAATTTTTTGTTCGAGATCAGCCAAAATCTTAGTTTTGTTTTATATTAATTAAAAACATTTTAAGTTTATAGTTCTCTTTTGCATCTTTTTCAAAACTTTTAAATATCTCTTTAAATTAGTCGAATTTTTTAAATAATTTTTTAATTTTACAAAATTGATAAATTTTGTTTAAAATCTTCTACATTCTTTTCCGAAAGTTTAGAAAATCATTTAAAATGTTTCAAAATCATTATAAATATTTTCTAACAATTGAATTATAAAACAAGAATCAATTCAAAATTTCCCTGGAATCTTAGAAAAAAAATATTTTAAAACTTGGCAAAAAACCTAAAAATCTTAAAAATCTTCAAGAAATCTATATTTTGTTTCAAACTTTTTCCATCACTTTGGCTGGAAATTTTTTTTTAATGTTAAATATTTTTTGAATATTCTCTTTAAAAAAATATTCTGAAATAAAAAATCATTGTAAATTTTCCTATAAATTTTACAACACATTTTTATTCTCTGGAAACCTTTCAAAATTCTTTAAAAATTTATAAATTTTTTGATCGAGGTCAGCCAAAATCTTCTTTTTTATATCGATTGGAAACATTTTGAGTATAAAATTTTTTTTCATATTTTTAAAACTTTTAAATATCTCTAAACTTAGTCGAATTTTTTTATATATTTTTTTTAATCGCACATCTTATATTATCTTACATCTTATATCTTTTTAGAACTTTTAAATATCTCTTAAACTTGGTCGAATTTTTTAAAATAATTTTTTTAATCGTACAAAATTGAAAAATTTCTTTAAAATCTTCTAGATTCTTTTCCGAAAGTTTAGAAAATTATTTAAAATGTTTTAAAATCATGATGAATATTTTCTAACAATTGATTTATTAAACAAGAAATAAGTCAAAATTCTCCTGGAATCTTAGAAAAAAATTATCTTAAAACCTGGCAAAGAAACATAAATCTTAAAAATCTTCAAGAAATCTATATTTTGTTTCAAACTTGCTCTATCACTTTCGATAAAATTTTTTTTTAAATGGTAAATATTTGTCAAATATTCTCTAAAAATAAATATTCTGAAATGAAAAATCATTGTAAATTTTCCCATAAATTTTACAACAGATTGTTATTCTCTGGAAACCTTTCAATATTCTTTAACAGTTTATACTTTTTTTGTTCTAACTTAAAAACATTTTAAGTTTCAAATTTTTTTTGTATCTTTTTAAAACTTTTAAATATCTCTTAAAATTAGTCGAATTTTTTTTTATAATTTTGTAAATTTACAAAATTAAAAAATTTTGTTAAAAATCTTCTACATTTTTTTCCGAAAGTTTAGGAAGTTATTTGAAATGTTTTAAAAATTAAAAATTTCCTTGGAATCTTGGAAAAAAATTATATTAAAACCTGGCAGAAAACCTAAAAATCTTAAAAATCTTCAAGAAATCTATATTTTGTTTCAAACTTTCTCCATCACTTTCGATGAAAATTTTTTCTTAATTTCATTTCGTTGAAGTCAAGGTTTCGTTTACTCAATTTGAGGAAACAATATTTTTTATTAAATTTTCAAGAAGATAAGTAAAAATAAATTCGTGAATGCGATCGTAAGTAGTAAAAGCCGTGGTCCTATTAGAGTCAGACATACTGACTTATTCCACTTTCGCGCCAAATATCTCATAAATCGCGAAAAATATATAGTTTTATTATTTATGCAATTAAAAATTAAATTTTTCTCTTATTCGGGTAGTAGAGAAACTTTCAAAAATTGTATGTTATAATTTCATAAACAATAACTATATTCTCTGAATGTGTGCCTTTTTTATTATATTACTATCATTATTATTATTATTATTATTATTAAGTGTAAACGAAAAAAAGGGAAAAATTATTAATAGTTATAACATTAAAGTACTAGAAATAAAAATAAAACCGACGTTTGAGCAATACTAATAAACTTTTCTTAATATTTCAATAAACAATTAAAATAAATAAACAATAAATAAAATTTGACACATATTTTACAAAATCGCTCATTTTTTCGAATCTAATTTATTTTAATACTCACTCTGAATGACGTCCACTGATTTCATTATGTACGCAGCTTGCCATTGTACGGCACTTTTGCATGAAATGCGCACACTCAGAAGTAGAAGAATTACGTTCACGCAAGCCGATCAATTATTGACTCTGCACTCAATTACGCGAGAAAACGTTTGTTTCGAAACACCAGAAAATTCGCGACATTTTCACACACAAAAAATGCAGCCTGTAGAATTATTTTTTTTAATTAAAATTGTAATTGTTGCAGAAAGAAAATTATTGCGAATTGGCGAAATGCACCGCTGACCGATGCATTTCGATATGCTGTGATTGCGCGTGGAGCAAGAGACACTGACGGTACTAGAACGCCAGGTCGATTTTCTCTTCACTGCTGCGAACATTGTACACTTAAAAGTTACTAGGCATCTGGGAATTTTCACCTGAGGCACTGCGACATTAGGGCAATTTATTTCATAAGAAATTTTTTTACAGTCACTTAACTTAAAACTTTTTGAACTAAATTTTTTTTTAATTTGTAAAATGTTGAAATTTTATTTGTTTTTAGTTATAATTCAATAATAAATTTTTATTTTAGTATCTATAGATTAAACTATTCAAATATATTTAAATGAAAAAAAGTAAAATTATTATTAGTAAAAAAAGTAAAAAAAAGAATTAACATTTCTTAGTGAAAACAAAACAATTGTTCATAATTAATATTATTGAAAGATTACTTGAAAGCTAATTAGGGATGGTACTTAAATTACGTAAAAAGTAAGGTGGTGAAGGGGGGGGGGGTGGTATGACGTTGTTACGGTGGGGGCTGTCCCTTTTTCATGTACGTTCATGTTTGCAAATTATATAAATAACTCGCAGTATTTTATAGAAAGTTAATAGGAATTTAACTTTTTTTCTTTTTAATTAAAAAATTTATCTATTTTTGTAGGAATGACATCATTCTTCGATGCAACAATTTTGTTAAAAAGTCAACCTTTTTGGTTGAAAATTCGTATTTTGGTGTGCAAAAGTCATCTTATATCTTTTTGTGGATAGCAATTAAACCTTTTTTTAGATTTATTTATGTATTTTTTATTAAAAAAGTTAATCTGCTTTAGTGGAAATTTCATCTTTTTTCATATAAAAATATAGCTAAGCTTAAATCTTAAAATATATATTTTTTAAATTATCCTTTATGGTTAAAAATTCAATTTTTTGCTTGAAGATTCGTCTTTTTGGGTTAAAAATTCAAGTGTATTTCTATAAAATTTACTAGCAAAATAAATCTGATGAGTACAAAAAGAATCTAGAAAAAAACAGTTATTTTAAGAGTTCAAAATTCAACTGATTTCTTGAAAATTAGCCTTTTGGGGTTAAAAATTTTACTATTTTTATAGAAAATTTAATGCCGTTTAAAATTTATATCTTGCTGTTAAGAAGTCCAAAGAAATATTTTTTAGATAAAATTAAAACTATTTTTTGCAACATTTTCTTTTAATTAAAAAATGTATCTTTTACAGGTAAAATGGCATCTTTCCTCGATAATAATGCAATTTTTTTTGTTGAAATTTTGTTTAAAATTCATGTTTTAAGGGAGAAAAGTTTACTGATATCTCTATTGGATAAAAATTAAACTATTTTTAGAAAATTCAAACTGAAATATTTTTCTGATGAAAATTCAACTACTTTATGAACAATTTTCTTTTAATTATAAAAGTGATATATTTTAGTAGCAATGGCATCTTTTTTGGATACAAATAAAAATTTTTGGTTGCAAATTCAACTACTTCGTAGAAAATTTACATTTTGTTTAAAATTCATATTTTGGGGGCAAAAAGATAACTGATACCTTTTTTGGATAAAAAATTAACTTTTGTTTGAAAAATTGTATTTTTTAAATTAAAAAATATATTTCTTATATTAGAAATTGTTTTCCTCTTTGACGAAAAATCAACTAGCTGGTTAAAAGTTTATTTAAAAAGGCATCCTTTTTGATTGAAAATTCAACTACTTTTCGAAAATTCAGCATTTTGTTTAAAAAGTTCATGCAGTTTTGTAGAAAATTTACTTCTTGTTTAAAATTCTTATTTTGATGTTGAAAAATCAAACTGAAATATTTTTCTGATGAAAATTCAATTACTTTATTTATTTTTGGATAAAAAATTAACTATTTTTCAAAAAATCGCATTTTTTTAAATTTAAAAATGTAGTTGTTATATTAGAAATTGGTTTCCTCTTTGACAAAAAATCAACTATCTGGTTAAAATATTGTTTATAAATAAATCCTTTTTGGTTGAAAATTCAATTATTTTTCGAAAATTCAACTTTTTGTTTAAAAAATGCATGTCGTTTTGTAGAAAATTTACTTCTTGTTTAAAAGTGATATTTGGATGTTGAAAAATCAAACTGAAATATTTATTGGATAAAAATTCAACTATTTTTTGAAAAATTTTATTTTACTCAATAAATTCATCTTTTTTAGTAGAAATGGCATCTTTTTGGATAAGAATGGAAATTTTGGTTGGAAACTCAACTACTTCGCAGAAAATCTAAGTTTTGTTCAAAATTAATATTTGGGGGGGGGGGAGTTAATTGGTATCTTTTTTGGATACAAAATAAATTATTTTTCGAAAATTCGCATGTTTTTGATTACAAATTATTTTCCTCTTTTATAAAAAATCAACTATCTTGTTAAAATTTTTAAATTTTGTTTAAAAAGGCATCCTTTTTGGTTGAAAATTTAACTATTTTTTGAAACTTCGGCTTTTTGTTTAAAAAATTCATGTACTGGTCTAGAAAATTTACTTCTTTTTTACAAGTCACATTTTGATGTTAAAAAATCAAACTGAAATATTCTTTGGATAAAAATTCAACTATTTTTTGAAAATTTTTCTTTTAATTAAAAAATTTATCTATTTTAGTAAAAATGGGATCTTTCTTAGATAAGAATGCAAATGGTTGTTTGAAAAGTCAACTACTTCGTAGAAAATTTACATTTGGTTTCAAATTCATATTTTGGGGATGGAAAGTTAACTGATATCTTTTTTGGATAAATATTTAACTATTTTGCAAAAATTCGTATTTGTTTTATTAGAAATTATTTTCCTCTTTGATAAAAAATCTACTATCTTGATAAAATTAATTTTAAAATTATGTTTAAAAATTCATCCTTCTTGGTTGAAAATTCAACTGTTCCTAGAAAATTTGGCTTTTTGTTCAAAAAATTCATGTACTTTTCTAGAAAACTTACTTCTTGTTAAAATTCATATTTCGATGTTGAAAAATGAAACTGAAATATTTTTTGGATGAAAATTTAATTAGTTTAGGAAAAATTTTCTTTTAATTAAAAAATTCATATTTTTTAGTAAAAACGGCAGCTTTCTTGGATAAAAATGCAAATTTTTGTTTTAAAATTCAACTACTTCGCAGAAAATCAAAATTTTGTTTACATTTCATATTTTGGGAGCAAAAAGTTAAATGATACCTTTTTTGGATAAAAAACTAACTATTTTTTGAAAAATCGTATTTTTTATTCCTTTAACGATCAGAGCTATAAATATTATAACATGAATTTGACCGCAAAATTTATAGGTATAACAAAACAATAAATAGATAAAAGGCATTGTTCCTTATGTTTTTAGGCGATCTAAATTCGAATTCGTAATCAAAATTGGAATGTTTTGACTTTAAAATTAAATATGGCGGTTTTTGCATACAAAAAAAGTAAAAAATTTTTGATTTTTGAGTTTTATAATTTTTTTCAGACATGAAACGCGTTAATGTTTTAAAATTTCTTCAACCATCGGTGCAAAAAATTCTTAAACTTTAACAGAAAATTATTATACATGTGCTTTTTCTCCCAAAATGGAAGACAAAATGCAAAAACGTCCAAAAAACTGATTTTTCCCGTCATTGTTATATTTCTCAAAAACTTCAAAGCCTAAAAAAAAGTTCCATAGATCAAAAATGTCTTAAAATTAACGATAGAACACTACAAAATTTTCTCAGATTTTTTAGAAAAAATTTTTGATTTTTCAAAAAATCAAAAAATTTGAAATTTGCAAAAAAAATTTTCAAAAAATCTGAAAAATCCAAGAATATTCTTTGATTAATTCTAAGACATTTTTATTTTTGAAAAATTTGTACCAGAGCCTATTGTTTTTGGGAAATAATTTATCAAACTTCATGCGCATTGTTACACAATTTTTAAAAAACAAAACAGAAAAAAACTCTGGTACAAATTTTCCAAGAATAAAAATATCTTAGAATTAGTCAGAGAATATTCTTGAATTGTTTTAGATTTTATGAAAAATTTTTTTGCAAATTTTAAAGTTTTGATTTTTTGCAAAATCAAAAATTTGTTCTAAAAAATCTGAGAAAATTTCATAGTAATATATCGTTAATTTCAAGACATTTTTAATCGACGAAACTTTTTTTTAAACTTTGAAGTTTTTGAGAAAAATAACGAAGTTGGGAAAAACAATTTTTGGGACGTTTTTGCATTTTTTCCGCCATTTTGGAAAAAAAAAAAAAAAAAAGCACATATTTAAAACAAAATTTTTCTGTTGAGGTTTAAGAATTTTGTGCACCGATTATTGAAGAAAGTTTAAGATATTAATGCGTTTTAGGTCTGAAAAAAAATTATAAAAATATAAAATCAAACATTTTTCACTATTTTTGTATGCAAAAACTGCAATATTTAATTTTGAAGTCAAAATGTTCGAATTTTGACCACGGATTCGAATTTAGTTCACCTAAAATCATAAGAAACAGTACTGTTTATATATTTATTGTTTTGTTATTCCCTTAAATTTTTCGGTCAAACTCATGTTATAAAATTGATAGCTTTGGTCGTTAATGGGTTAAATTTAAAAATGTATTTGTTATATTAGAAATCGTTTTCATCTTTGACGAAAAGTAAACTATTTTTCGAAAATTCAACTTTTTGTTTAAAAAATTCATGTCGTTTTGTAGAAAATTTACTTCTTGTTTAAAAGTCATATTTTGATGTTGAAAAATCAAACTGAAATCTTTTTTAGACAAATTCAATCTTTTTTTTGAACAATTTTCTATTAATTAAAAAATTAATCTATTTTAGTAAAAATGGCATCTCTCTTGGATAAGAATGCACATTTTTTGTTAAAAATTCAGCTACTTCGCAGAAAATCTACATTTTGTTTAAAATTCATATTTTGGGGCGAAAAGTTTACTGATACCTTTTTTTGGATAAAAAATTAACTATTTTTCGAAAAATCGTATTTCTTTTTTAATTTAAAAATGTATTCGTTATATTAGAAATTGCTTTCCTCTTTGACAAAAAATCAACTATCTGGTTAAAATTTTGTTTATAAATACATCCTTTTTGGTTGAAAATTCAATTATTTTTCAAAAATTCAGCTTTTTGTTTAAAAAGTTCATGCAGTTTTGTAGAAAATTTACTTCTTGTTTAAAAATCATATTTTGATGTTGAAAAATCAAACTTAAATATTTTTTGCATTAAAATTCAACTATTTTTTGAAAATTTTTCTTTTAATTAAAAAATTTATATATTTTAGTAAAAATGGGATCTTTCTTAGATAAGAATGCAAATGTTTCTTTGAAAATTCAACTACTTTGTAGAAAATTTACATTTTGTTTCAAAGTCATATTTTGGGGGTGGAAAGTTATGCGATATCTTTTTTGGATAAATATTTAACTATATTCCGAAAATTCGTATTTGTTTTATTAGAAATCGTCTTCATCTTCGAATAAAATTCAACTATCAGGTTAAATAAAATTTTTTTAAAACATTTTTTTTTTGCTGAAAATTCAACTCTTTTTCGAGAATTCGGCATCTTGTTCAAAAAATTCATGTACTTTTCTAGAAAATTTACATCTTGTTTAAAAGTCATATTTTGATGTTGAAAAATCAAACTAAAATATTTTTTTAATAAAAATTAAACTATTTTTTGAACAATTTTCTTTTAATTAAAGAATTTATCTATTTAAGTAAAAATTACATCTTTCTTGGATGAGAACGCAAATTTTTGGTTGAAAATTCAACTACTTCCTGAAAAATTTACATTTTTTTCAAATTTATATGTCGGGGATAAAAAGTTAACTGATATCTTTTTTGGATGAAAATTATACTATTTTTCAAAAATTCGTATTTTTTTTAAATTAAATTTTTTTTTTGTTTTATTAGAAATTGTTTTCCTCTATTTTTCGAAACTTTAGATTTTTTATTTAAAAAATTCATTAACTTTTCTAGAAATTTTTTTTCTCATTTAAAAGTCATATTTTGATGTTGAAAAATCAAACTAAAATATTTTTTTGGAAAATTCTTATTGTTTTATTTAAAAATGTATTTTGTTTTAATAGAATTTTTTTATCTTCGAATAAAATTTAAATATCTGGTTTAATTAAAAAATTTTGTTTAAAGCATCCTTTTTGGTTGAAAATTCAACTATTTTTCGTAAATTCCTCTTTTTGTTCAAACAATTCATGTACTTTTCTAGGAAATTTATTTCATGTCCGAAATTCGTCTTTTGGGAGCAAAAAGTTAACTGATACCTTCTTTGGATAAAAAATGAACTATTTTTCGAATTTTTTTTTTAATTTAAAAATTTATTTGTTTTATTAGAAATTGTTTTGCTTTTTGATAAATAATCAACTATCTGGTTAAAATTTAAAAATTTCTTTTAAAAAGGCATCCTTTTTGGTTGAAAATTCAAGTATTTTTCGAAAATTTAGCTTTTCGTTTAAAAAATTGATGTATTTGTAGAAAATTTACTTCTTGTTTAAAAGTCATATCTTGAATTTTCGATGTTGAAAAATCAAACTGAAATATTTCTCGGATAAAAATTTAATTATTATTTCGATCATTTGACTTTTTCGTTTAAAAACTCAATTATTTTCGTAAAAAGAAAAAAAGAAAAACAAGAAAAAAAGAAAAAAAAGAAAAGAAAGAAAAAGTTCCTTTTCAATTTTTCTAGAAACAACTCTTCAAGGTATATTATTTTTCTTGCTGCTTTTCTACTCTAAAATTATTTTTGACAGTCGCTGTTACCTTAATAAATTATGCTCAATTAATAAAAAAAAATTAATTGAAAGACGGAACCACTAACGAAGGTTTATTCACAAACCCCAAGAAGATATTTTTATACTTTTCTTTAATTTAAATCTTCTTTACCATTTTCTCTAATTAAAATATAAAGTATAAAAAATAATAAACTAAAATAAAATAAATAATAATACAAATTTTCCTGAAAACTGATCTTATTTAATAAAAAATTCAACTGCATGGGTAAAACATAAGCTAATTTGTTTTTATTTTTTTTAAGTATGGTTTGTCTCTTTAGTTGAAGATTATACAATTTCGATAAAAATTAGTTTTTTCGTTGAAAATTCATATTTTTGTGTTAAAAATTTAATTTTTATACAGAAAGTTCGTCCTTTGGCTTAAAGGTGAACGATTTAGGTGAACCTTTTTTTCTTTCATGACTGGAAAATCTGTATTTTTATTCATAATTTTTATTTAAAATATCAACTGTTGCATTTTTATGCTGAGAATAATCTGTTTAAGTTAAAAATTAAGTTATTTTTTTGAAAATTTAATTATTTTGCTAAAAATTCAAGTATTTTGTTGAAAAATCCTTTTTGCATAAGATTCTATTTTTTGTTCAAGAAAATTTACTTTTTTTCTTGAAAAATGACATTTGGCTTCAATGTTCAACAATCTAAAATTCTTGAATTTTTCTCGAAGAGGACAAAAAAGGAAAAGAAAAAAATTTTAATCAGAAAAAAAAGCAAAAAAGAAAAGAAAAAAAAGAAAAAAAAAGAAAATAAAAGAAAAAAAAAGAAAAAAAAAGAAAAGAAAAGAAAAAAAAGAGAAAAAAAAAGACAAAATATAAAAAAAGAAAAAAAGAAAAAAAAGAAAAAAAGAAGAAGAAAAAAAGAAAAAGAAAAAAAGAAAAGAAAGAGAAAGTTCCTTTTCAGTTTTTCTAGAAACAACTCTTCTTAATAAATTATTTTTCTTGCTGCTTTTCTAAAGAAACATTATTTTCAACAGTCGCATGTTATCTTAATTAATTATGCTCAAGTAATAAACAAAAATTAATGAAAGACGGAACCACTAACGAAAGTTTATTCACAAACCCCAAGAAGATATTCTTATACTTTTCTTTAATTCACATTTTCTTTACCATTTAAACTATTTTAACTATTTAACTATTTCGTTAAAAATTAGTTTCATCTTTAAAAATACATATTTTTTTGCCAAAAATTAAATTTTCGTACAGAAAGTTCGTCCTTTGGCTTAAAGATTCAACAATTTAGGTGAACCTTTTTTTCTTTCATGAGTGAAAAATCTTTATTTTTAATAATGATTTTTATTTAAAATATCAACTGTTGCATTTTTCTGCTGAGAATAATCTGTTTAGGTTAAAAATTCAGTTATTTTGTTGAAAATTTAATTATTTTGTTAAGAATTGAAGTATTTTTTTGAAAAATCCTTTTTGCAGAAGACTCTACTTTTTGGGTCAGGAAAATTGACTTTTTCTTTAAAAATCACATTTGGCTTCAATGTTGAACAATCTAAAATTCTTCAATTTTTTCGAAGAGGAAAAATAGAAAAAGAAAAAAAAGGTTAATTAGAAAAAAAGAAAAAAAAGAAAAAAAAGAAAAAAAAAGAAAAAAAAGAAAAGAAAGAAAAAGTTCCTTTTCAATTTTTCTAGAAACAACTCTTCGAAGTACATTATTTTTCTTGCTGCTTTTCTAAACAAAAATTTTTTTGGACAGTCGCTGTTACCTTAATTAATTATGCTCAAACAATAAAAAAAATTAATGAAAGAAGGAAATACTAACGAAAGTTGATTCACAAACCCCAAGAACATATTTTTATACTTTTCTTTAATTTA
Organism: Druon quercuslanigerum; assembly: GCA_010014905.2. Classification (NCBI taxonomy): domain Eukaryota; kingdom Metazoa; phylum Arthropoda; class Insecta; order Hymenoptera; family Cynipidae; genus Druon; species Druon quercuslanigerum. The sequence continues at coordinate 11,474 of JAAAKG020008365.1, forward strand.
CATCCTCTTTACCATTTTCTCTAATTAAAATATAAAGTATAAAAAATAATAAACTAAAATAAAATAAATAATAATAAAAATTTTCTTGAAAACTGATCTTATTTAATAAAAAATTTAACAACATGGGTAAAACATAAGCTAATTTGTTTTTATTTTTTCTAAGTATGGTTTGTCTCTTTAGTTGAAGATTAAACTATTTCGATAAAAATTAGTTTTTTCGTTGAAAATTCATATTTTTGTGTTAAAAATTTAATTTTTATGCAGAAAGTTCGTCTTTGGCTTAAAGATTCAAGAATTTAGGTGAACCTTTTTTTCTTTCATGAGTGAAAAATCTTTATTTTCATTCATGATTTTTATTTAAAATATCAACTGTTGCATTTTTCTGCTGAGAATAATCTGTTTAGGTTACAAATTTAGTTATTTTTTTGAAAATTTAATTTTTTTGTTAAAAATTCCAGCATTTTGTTGAAAAATCCTTTTTGCAGAAGATTCTATTTTTTGTTCAGGAAAATTGACTTTTTTCCTGAAAAAAAAGAAAAAAAAATGAAAAACTGAAAAAAAAGAAAAAAAAAGGAAAAAAAGAAAAAGAAAGAAAAAAAAGAAAAAGAAAAAAAAAGAAAAGAAAATAAGAAAAAAAAGAAAATATGAAAAAAAAGAACAAAGGAAAAAGATCCTTTTCAATTTTTCTAGAAACAACTCTTCGAAATACATTATTTTTCTTTCTACTTTTCTAAAAAAAATTATTTTCAACAGTCGCTGTTACCTTATTTAATCATGCTCAAATAATAAAAAAAAATTAATGAAAGACGGAACCACTAATGAAAGTTTATTCACAAACCCCAAGGAGGTATTTTTATACTTTTCTTAAATTTACATCCTTTTTACCATTTTCTCTAATTAAAATATGACTTATAAAAAATAATAAACCACAATTTTTCAAAAATCACTCTTCTATACCACTGCTTACTCTGGCTGCAGGAATTTTAAATTGATCCTGACTTAAATTTGTACCCTCTATTTCTTTCGTAGCGAAAAAAGAGGCTCGAGCTTTTCTCAAATTTTCTGGAATCGTAATCAATGATTTCGAAAATTTCTCATCCACACAAGAACTTTTTAAACCTAGGTTTTTTGAAGTCGATAAATTAGAAGCGACTGACATTTTTTTCATAAATTCAGCCCGAGCATCTAAATATTTCTGGGTACAATGTGCCATATCTAATTTTTCGTCTTCACTTTGAGTACCACTTCTAGCTGAAGAATGTGAATCACCTTCTAGATGAGGAAAATTTTTTTTCAAACTTTGAATTTCTGAACCAAGGGAATTAATTTTTGAGTCTCCTGCTGATTTATTATCATCTAGGATACTAAAGTCGTAATCAAATATACTTCTTGGACTTTTGAAATTTTTCAAACTTTCCTCAATTAAGCAACTGATGTCATCAATATGAAGATCATTAAAAAGAGTTTTATCCCTATTCAAAATCGTAGATTTACTTTCACCAATTTTCTTTGCTTTCACCTCCTTTCTTTGTGTTTTTGAGTCAATTTTTGATTTCTCAGGTACCGGTTTTTGATTTCTGAGACTTTGATTCGATTTTTTCGTTTCCAAAATTTTCGTGGAGCTTTTTCGAGTTTTTAAATCCTCAATAGGTTTCAGACTGACGCTGCTTTTCGGTTTCATTAACGCATTTGTTTTTTGTGACATATTTTTGTTAATTTCTTTTTCCTTCGAATCGATTTTTAGTTTATTAGTAGGCAATGATTTTTTTGCATCAGCTAATTGAGTCATGGAAGTCGTGCTTTTTAAATTCAGCTTCTTTTTTTCTGGTTCAGTGTTTAGAAACTTTTTTGAGTCTTCTGTTTTTTTAGAAAAAGTAGAGGTTTTTGGGTTCCGTTGATTTGTTGTTAAATTAACAGCAGACGAACGTTCCTTAACTTTTGTCTGGAAATTCTCATCTTCTAGTGACTGCAAACAAAAAATATTTATTGGAAGAAATGTTTTTGGAAATCGAGTAATTTTTACTGCTTTTTCTTTTTAAAATGAGCATAAAGAGGATTAAGGTAATTGTGGGGCAAACTGACGAATGCAGCTCTGCTCTCACATTCTGAGATCCGAGCTGCGCTCTTTAGCTAACTTCACAGTGGCTTTGATCTACTTCCTAAAAATGGAATTAGTGCCTTGTTATTTTTTATAAATTCCTGGATTTGTCTTACCTTAATTAATTGTTTCCAACTTGAACTCATGGCGTATTTTTTTTCTTCTTTAGTGATTTTTGACCTTTTGTATTTTTTGTACAAAGTTTCCCAAACTACTTCGTTGTCAAAGACCTAAAAAATATTAAATTTTTATATTTTATTCAATTTATCTACCGCTCGTAATTTAAATTTTATAATTTTTGTCTTCTGAAATATTCTTTGACAGAACAATTTAATTTTTAAGGAAATATTAGAATTTTCAAATAAAATGATGAATCTTTAACGACAAGAAAAGGTTTCAAAGCAAAAAGACGATTTTTTTTACGAAAATGTTATATTTTCAACAAAAACATAAATTTTCAATAACAAACTTTATTTATAATCAGAAAGTCGAATTTTAAACTACAAAACATAACTTTTCAACCCAAAGTGGAATATTCAAATATCTAGTTACACAAACTCATTTTAAAGAAGCAACAATAAGAATTTACAATAATATAGTATAATTTATAAATAAACAAATTATTCTACAAAAAACTAATTTTTAACAATGTAGTACAAACTTTAAACAAGTAGTTAAATTTTCAACAACATATTTTTATTACTTAACAAATAATGTGATATTTCATTAATCTATCTCTCTTAATTTAAAATTTTTAGGTTGTTTTTGAAAATGTTTTGAAAAAACAGTTAATTTTACAAGAATATAGTTGTTTTTTTTAACTAAGATAATGAATCTTCTACTAAAAAGAGACTGTCTTAAAGCAAAAAGGTGATTTTTTCACAAAAAAGTTTCATTTTTAACAAAAACATTAATTACAAAATAAAATAATATTTTTGTACCAAAAAGTTGAATTTTGCAACTAAGAGCACATAAATTTTTAGCCGAAAATGGAATAGCTAAATATTTAATTACAAAATTTATTTTAAAAAATACAAAAGGAAAGTGTTCAGTAAAAGAGTCTAAATTTCAACCAAAGAGATGAATCTTAAAAAAAATGAATTTTTAACAAAGTAGTAAAAATTTCAAACTAGTAGTTAAATTTCCAACCGAAAAATTTAATTTTTAACAAATTATATGATAGTTGATATTGGAATTACTATAACTTTAAATTTCACATCTTATTTTATTTATCTACCACTCTAAATTTATAATTTTTTGTTGACAAATAGGCGACAAAACAGTACAATTATCAAGAAAATATTTTAATTTTCAACTAATATTACGAATCTTCCAGAAAAAAGGAGATTTCAATGCAGAAAGACGATTTTTTACAAAAAAATTGAATTTTCAACAAAAATTTATTTAAAAAATTTTTTTTAACCAAATATTTTTTGTTATTTTCAACTAAAACAAAAATCAATTTTTAACCCAAAATTGGATATCTAAATATTTAGGTATAAAAATTTATCGTAAGAAAAAAATGAAGATTTTTCAACAAAATAATTCAATTTTTAACCAAATAGATGAATCTTTAAAAAGTTGAATTTTTAACAAAAAAATATCAATTTCTAACAAAAAAATGTAATAGTTTATATTTTAGGCAAAAATATTTTTCTTTTAAATAAAGCATTCTTGAATTCAAGAAAAAAGCGAATTTTCAACAAAATAGTTAAATCCTCAACTAAACAGCTGCGAGTTTGCTATATAAGAGTTGAATTTTCAAATAAAAAAAGATTTATCAGTAAAAAAAAATTTAATTTATTACTTTTCAAACCAAGAAAGATTATTTTTTAGTAAAGAATAGAATTATTTATCCAAAAATATGAATTATGAACCAAATATTTCAATTTTCTATGAAATTGATAGAATTTTCAACACAAAAGAAAATTTCAATTTCAAACAAAAAATTCAATTTAAAATAAGATATTTGAATTTACCACTGAAAAGGACACATTTCTCCACTAAAAACTAAATCGTTCAATTTTCAGTTCCAAAATAAATTTTTAACCCAAAATAGAATATATAAATATTTAGTTACAAAAATTTATTATAAGCAAAAAATGAATATTTTTCAACCAAAAAATAATCCAATTTTTAACCAAACAGAGACATCTTTAAGAAGTTGAATTTTTAACAACGCAGGTCAATTTTCAAACATTTAGTTAAATTTTAAACAAAAAAATATCAATTTCTAATAAAAAAAATTAATAGTTTATATTTTAGGCAAAACTATTTTGATTTTAAATCAAGACTTTTTAATTCAACAGAAAAGGAGAATTTTCAAACAAAAAAAGATTTATCAGTTGAAAAAAAATTTTAATTTTTTACTTTTCAAACCAAAAAAGAGAATTTTTTAGGAAACAATAGAATTATCTACCCAAAAATATGAATTATCAACCAAATAATTCTACTTTATATGAATTTGATAGAATTTTCAACACAAAAAGAAAATTTCAATTTCAATCACAAAATTCAATTTAATTTCAATTTATTAATTTTCCAACCAAAAAAGAAAATATTTCAATTTCGAACAAAAACAATTTTAAAGCAAATATTGGAATTTTCCACTAAAAAGGAACATTTTTTCCACCAAAAATTGAATCGTTCAATTTTCAGTTCAAATGTCAATTTTTAACACAAAATAGAATATCTAAATATTTAGTTACAAAAGATTTTTATGAGCACAACAAGAAAACTTTTCAACAAAATAATTCAATTCGTAAGAAAACAGAGGAATGTTTAAAAAGTGGAATTTTTAGCAATGTAGGTCAATTTTCAAACATGTAGTTAAATTTTTAACAAAAAATATCAATTTCTAATATAAAAAGTTTAATCAGTTAAAATATAAAAAAAAATTTAAAATATAAAAAGTTTATATTTTGGGCAAAAATATTTTTATTTTATATAAAGCATTTTTGAATTTCACAAAAAAGGCGAATTTTATTCAAAATAGTTAAATTATTAATTAAGCAGCTGCGAGTTTTCTATATAAGACTTGAATTTTGAAACAAAAAAAGATTCATCACTCAAAAGAAAAAAATTTAAACAAATTAATTATTTTTAAAACACAAAAAAATGTTGTATTAAACAATAGAATTATCTACCCAAAAATATGAATTATGAACCAAAATAATCCAACTTTCTATGAAATTGATAGAATTTTCAACACAAAAGAAAATTTAAATTTCAAACCAAAAATTCAATTTTAATCCAAATATTTGAATTTTCAACTAAAAAAGAACACATTTCCCACCGAAAATTAAATCGTTCAGTTTTCAGTTCAAAAATCAATTTTCAACCCAAAATAGAATATCTATATATTTAGTTACAAAAATTTGTTGTAAGCATAAAAAGAAGATTTTTGAACAAAATAATCCAATTTTAAATCAAACATATAGTTTAAAGTAAAAAGTTGAATTTTTAAAAACGTAGGTCAATTTTTAAACATATAGTTAAATTTTCAACAAAAAAATATCAATTTCTAATAAAAAATGTAATAGATTATATTTTAGGCAAAAATATTTTTTTATTTCAAATAAAGTATTTTTGAATTGAATAAAAAAGAGAATTTTCAATAAAATAGATAAATCCTCAAACAAAAAAGCTGCGATTTTTCTGTATAAGAGTTGAATTTTTAAATAAAAAAACATTAATCAGTCAAGAGAAAATGATATTTTGACAAATTTATTAATTTTCAAACCAAAAAAGAGAATTTTGTAGTAAAAAATAGAATTATCTATCTAAAAATTTGAATTATAAATCAAATAATTCAACTTTCTATGAAGTGATATAATTTTCAACACAAAAGAAAATTTCAATTTCAAACAAAAAATTCAATTTTAAACAAAATATTTGAATTTACCACTAACAAGGACACATTTTCCTCAAAAAACTGAAACGTTCAATTTTCAGTTAAAAAATCAATTTATAACCCAAAATTGGATATCTAAATATTTAGTTACAAAAATTTATTATGAGCAAAAAAAGAAGATTTTTCAATAAAATAATCCAATTTTTAACCAAACAGATGAATCTTTAAAAAGTTGAATTTTTAACAACATAGGTCAATTCTCAAACATATAGTTAAATTTTCATCAAAAAATATAAATTTATAATAAAAAATGTAATAGTTTATATTTTAGGCAAAAATATTTTTATTTTAAATAAAGCGTTTTTGAATTAAAAAAAGGCGAAGTTTTAGCAAAATAGTTAAATCCTTAACCAATAGGCTGCGAGTTTTCTATATAAGAGTTGAATTTAAAAAAAAAATATATTTATCAGTAAAAAAAAATTTTGTTTTCAATTTATTACTTTTCAAACCAAAAAAGAGAAGTTATTTAGTAAACAATAGAATTATCTACACAAAAATATAAATTATGAATCAAATAATTCAACTTTCTATGAAATTAATAGAATTTTCAACAAAAAAAGAAAATTTCAATTTCAAACAAAAAATTCAATTTTAAACAAAATATTTGAATTTACCACTAACAAGGACACATT